>JANBXA010000031.1:23872500-24165000 GCA_030556225.1 Cricetiscus sungorus
TTTGTTCTCTGATGCTTCCATTGGTCACCCTAACCCCTGGCAGCTCAGCTGAGTTCCTGACACCTGGGGCCACCTTTTGTTGGGTATGCAAAGATCCCCCTCAACTTTGGGGCTTCCTGTGGGACCATCCAAGCCATGCCCAGCAAATGGCTTAAAAGTGAATATTATCAGAGCTTGACAATAGTCAACCAGTAGAAATAGAATTGTGGATGATACAAAACCAGTCAGCCTTGACAGCCAAAGCAGAGCGGGACAAGAACAGCTTCTTTCCACTCTCATGGGGACCTTAGATGTGTCCCAAATGGATTTCTTTTGTCTGTTCAGATAACCCTTACGAGTGGGCAAGCCTCCTTTGTGCTTGCATCCCTGAGCTCTTGAAAGCAAGTGGCTTATAGGTTAGGCTTGTAGCTCTGTTTTGAGAACAAGGAGACTATGGCTCCAGACTCTTAAAGACAGAAAGCTGTGGCTTTAGGCCCAGATTGCAGCAAGTTTAAGGCTTCATAAGCTAGAGGGACAATGGCTCTGGACCCCCAGACACTTGTGGGTTTTCAAGTTGGCTGCTTATTGCTTTGAGACTTGAAAAGCAGATGGCCTGAACACAGAGCAGATGGCCCATCACAGGGTCTCCAAAAGTCGATGTGAGTTTCCTGGAGCTATCATGACTGGAGCAAAGCCTCCAGAAGCAGCAGTCATGGCTTCCACAAGTGGTCACTGAGTGTTAAAACAGTTAGGATTAGTCCCCACTCCATCTTGTGATCAAGTAAGGGAGGAAAGGTTTCTCTTGACTTATATTAGGGTAGGAAGCCATGGCACCAGGAGTATGAGGTGGTCTGTAGTCAGGAAGCAGAGATCCTCAAACACTGATGTTCAGCTAACTTTCTCCTTTTTATGAAGTCTGAGACCCTAGCCCATGGCATAGCACCTGGGTTTCCCCACCTCAGCCAGCCTACTCTAGAAACTTCTTCTGGACACACCAGAAGTTATGGTTGACAGGATGAGTAGTCATCACACAGCTGGACTGACTGCAGGAGCTGTTGAGGAAGGGACTGCTTAGCTCACAACTCCGTGATCAAAGCAGCCGGGCACTGAGCGAGGGCCCAGTGGAACCACTGGACTAGGCTGCTTCGTGGGTAGAAAGAGCGTTTGCTTATTGGGGATCAAATTGCCAAGGCTGTCTCTCAGGAGACAGAGAGAGGAGCAACATGGAGGGTTGTGAGGAAGTGGCTGAGATAGGCTGTTCCGGTTGACCTGGAACTAGATGTCCTTGTCCAAGGTAGTTGACCCTTATGGCTAATTAGGGAAGTTTCTCAAAAAACAGAAACCTCCTTATGATATCTGCTTTCCCAGTAAAAAGAAACCTGCCTTTAGGCTTGTTTATCCAGTAATCTTCCTTCTGATTACCCAGCCAAAGTCTCTTGTTTAGAACAACATCACCAGCACTGCCATTTGGGGGTGCTACTTTGGACCTAATAGGCACAAAGAGAGGCATCTGTCAATTTTCAATTAAGCACTGACCATCTCACTCCTGACAAAAGTATGTGTACTCAGAAGACATAGCAAATTAGCATTCCGAAGACTATTTAACATAGCTTAGTCCCAACCATGTGCCTTTGCCTTGGCCTTCGAGAGGGTTAGGTGCCTTTGATCC
Source organism: Cricetiscus sungorus (assembly GCA_030556225.1). Lineage (NCBI taxonomy): Eukaryota > Metazoa > Chordata > Mammalia > Rodentia > Cricetidae > Cricetiscus > Cricetiscus sungorus. The sequence goes on from JANBXA010000031.1 coordinate 23,874,149, forward strand.
ATCTCAGGTGTGGTTGTGAGGTCCCACATGGAGGCCCTGACAGATGTCACTCACAGCATGGTCTGACAAAGGCTGGGAAAAGACATAGATCCATCTCGTTCTTCAGACCTAGTTTTGAATGTCACAGAACTCGGCTCCTCTATGCCAGGACTTAAGTTTTTCTCCAGGGAACTGAAAAAGTTCCCTACTGTATTTACATGAAAGAACTTTAAATTTTACACACTCATATCAAGTGTATAGCAAATATTTATAAATCTACACACCCAGATACCCACCATCATGTCAGGAAGTAGAATATCCTAGTCCAAGGTGGCTTCTTGAGTGATTGCTTAGTCACTGTCTCTAACGGTGGCTACTGTTCTTTCTCTCGACGCACACCAACTGCACCTGCTTTTGAAAATACTGTGATAAAATATACAAAATTTAATGTTCTTGATGCTTTCACATGCATAGTTGGTGTCTTATGTAACCCAGCATCGGTTACCACTGCCTACGTCTAGAACTCTCCCATCTCCCCCAGATGAAACCCCATAGCAGCATGGCATCCCTCCTCTCTTGGTCCCCAGAGACCACCATTCTACTTTGTACCTCTGTAAATTAGACTAACTAAGACCCTGTCTAAGTGGCACCATACTGTGTCTGTCCTTTTGTGCCTACCTTCTCTCACTTAGTATAATTTCCTCAAGATTAATCCAATTGTAGCTCTTCCTTTATGTCCCCATTCTATTGCTGTGAGGAGACACCATGACCACAAGAACTCTTACAAAGGAAACCATTTAATTGGGGTGGCTGGCTCACAGTTTCAGAGGTTTAATCAATCATTGTCATGGCTGGACATGGCAGCATGCAGGCAGACACGGTGCTGGAGAAGGAGCTGAGAGTTCTATGTCTTGATCTACCAGCAACAGAAATGTTCTGTATTGCTAGGCCTAACTTGAGCATAGGAGACCACAGTGACACACTTCCTCCAACAAGGCCACATCTCTCAATAGTACCACTCTTTGTGGACCATTTTCTCTCAAACCACCCCACTTTGTAAGTCTGATTTAATATAGTGATGATAGGGACAACGATCCAAAGGGAACTCCAGTCCTCCAAACTCCAAAAGGCAGTCCAAATATCCAGAAATGAGCACAACCTGAACTACAGGAGAGTGTCTGGAGGTTAGATAAAAACCAGCGTTCCTCAGGAGCTTGTGAAGCCAAATCCTCTCTAGCAACAGGAGGCATTTCCTTACCTCTGGCAGAAGGGACATATGGCTACCTGTGTTGTTAGGCTCTCTCAGTATCACAAGTACCTGTCACACGTGTCAGAGTCCATGCTAGTAGCCCTTCTCACTTCCTCCCCTACCTCAAACTCCCACAGCTCACAGACTCCCCTCCCAGCTCCTCATTCTCCTTGTGTCCCGCTATCCTGGAATGCTCTCCCCACCTGCTCTCTTGCTCTTTCTCTTTCTCTAGCTCTCACTCCCTGCTCTGCCCTGCTCCTCTCACTGTGTTTCGTTTCTATCTGATATCCCCTGCTATTCCCCCCTCTCTCAGAGGGGGCCCTGGCCATGTCCATGCCAGGGCTGCTTGCAATGCTCAGTCTAGTTCTTCCTCTCCCGACCCTGGACTCTTGGATGCTCACCGTTCTCTATTTCCTATCTGCAATAACAACTTTCCCCTTGACCTACCATGGTGTGGCCGTGCCATTGGTTTATACATCTGGTGCTGAACACCCATAGCGGCACAAATAAACCAAGGTACCTGGGCTCTCCTAACCAAACCTAGTGGCTGATTTGATTCTCGTAAGGTATGGGTCATTTGTTTCTGATGGCTCCTGCCACCTGCCATATTCAACTTCAAATTTTAGAGTCTGCCTCTTCAACTCCTTCTCTCCCCCATCTGCTCTTCCTGGTACATGGGTGAGTGTCACCTTGGAGTCCCTTGCTCTGCTTCTGTCAACTCCTGGAGCTTACTACTGCTACAAAGTCACACTGGTGGTGTGACGGGAAGCTCCTTTCCCCATCCTGGGCACCTGTCAGCTGAAAGGAATGCCTCTTCTCTATGATTTGGGACATTTCTGTCTGGCGGGTCTCTCAATCTGTTTGAGGATGCCCCGGATTGAAAGTTCTTGTCAACTGGGACATTTGCGTGTCTTTGTCTCTCTTTGGCTCACTGGAGCCTGCTGTTTAAGTCCCATAGGAACATCAGACAGTATCTCTATGCTCTTCTGGGTGTCTGGGACGTTGGATCCTCCCTCTAGTGGTGTTTCTGTTTGAGGCCCTTTGCCCTAAGCCTGTCCCACCAGCTCGTCCCACTCCTTCTAAAGGACATCTTTGCTTCCTGCTCCCTCGGCTTACTCCTGCCTTTAGTCATGGGCTCTTCCCCTCCAGGCTCTCTTTGTCCCCTTGGTAAGTATCCTCTCAGTCTCTCTGGCTCCTGGAGCCTGCTATGCCCTCCTGCATGCCTGTCATGTGGAAATGCTCAGCAGGTGGTACCACAAGTAGTTGAGGGTTAGGGGTCCCAAGAGCAACATGGAGTCCTGGGATTTCTGTCCCTTTCCCCTGTGAGCTTTGCTCCTAGAACTTTTGGAAGCATCATGGCCAAGATGAGGGAAGCTCAATTTGGTCTCATGTCCATGAAAAACTTCACGAGGTAGGATTTCTGCCCCCCTCCCTCCCTCCTCTACAAAGCCCATTCAGCCATCTTCCATTCTCTGCTGCAGATGCTCACTCTGTCCCCCTGGCTAGCCTAAGAAGTCATCAAGAGCAGGGGTTCATTCCAATTTCTGATTCCCAGTGTTAAGGAGCAGGAGACGCCAGACACATGCCTGCCTAATATGCTGGGATGCACAGGAAGGACAGCATGAGGCAGATTAAGTGGCAATGGCACACACCTAGACAGGATTCTAACAGGACATGGGTGGCCTCCCTCTGTGCATCTCAGAAGTCACGGGCTCTTTCAAAGTTCCTCTGAGGAAAACACTGGCTCCCCAGGCAGATCTTATCTGGGAATTGATACCCCCTTTTGCATTTTTCAATTTTATGGTATCTGAGTAGGCTTCCTTTTTCTCTCTTGAGCAACTGCAACTACTAAACCTCATTTTTTTTTATCTCCTGAGTCCAGCAGCCCTCAGCCTGCAGATGCTCCCACAAAACCATCAGCACCCAGGCCCCTGGCCCACTCTGTCTTGCCTCTGTGGTCAGATCTGAAAGTGCTGTGTCTGTTCTGCTTTAGCTATGCTGTAGATGTCATGCATCTCTACCTGCCCCACCTGCCACATTCCTAGGCCTTCATTCTGCCCACACAGGCTTCCTGCTACACATTTCAGCCTTGCACCCCTTCCTCACAGCTGCCCACTGAACTTCCCAGGTCTCACACTTGAGCATAGAATACACGCCGTGCTTCCAATTCATTTGGTGCATGGCTTCATTTGACTGACTTTTCCCATGTAACACCTCTGTAGTCACACTCAGGCTTAACTACTACAGGCACAGGTGCCCTGCAGCAAATGCCTGGTACCAGAAGAGTCAGGAACATTCACATATATACAATGAACTATCTAGAGGGCAGGCCCAGGCCTGCATATGAAGTTCACTTGTGTATTTTGTGCATCATACACACAGAAGCTCGTTCTAGAGTCCTGCGTGCAGCCTGTGGCCTGATCCATAAAGCAGGGCATGGAGCTTCACACTTTGTAACACCATGCAGCACTTTGTAACACTTCAGACTCTGGAGTTTGGGTTAGGATCTCTTAACCTGAATTCATCTATTTACCTCCTGGCTGTACCTCCTCCCTCTTATATCATGGGTTGTTCCCTTTGATCAACACCTCTTGCCTGCCACCAGAACTCAGGTCTGAGCCCTCTGTGAGCCTTAGTTCTCCAGAAGTTCTGAATCCACCTAACTTTTGTTATTCGTCGGGAGCCATTTGCTTTGTTTTGTGAGTTGGGCCTATCACTGAGATCTGCCAGGGTTCACCTATTAGGCTAGGCTGCTGAGCCTCGGGGACCTGCCTATTGCTACCTCTCCAGGCCCGGATTGACAAACATTCCTCACTAGACGCTACTTTGCTTTTAATAGGTTCTAGGGATCGAACTTGGGTCCTTATGCTTCTCTGAATTTGAAGCCAGTCTGGTCTACATAGTAAATTTCGAGCCATTCAGATCTACACAGACCCTGTCAAAAACAAACAAACAAAAAGCATATCAATCATAGCAATTTGCTAAATGCATCCCGAGGGACTGGGAGGAGCCAGAATGGAGCCAGAGATAGAGCAAAGGAGAACTGGGACTTCGGGGGGGGGGTGGAGATTCAGTGAAAGTCCACATGTCAGGGGACTTTGGGGCTGTGGTCAGGATTGGGGACTTGGTTCCATGGGTACTGAGAGGCTGTGAGTTTCAAGCAGGTGGTCCTTGGATTTGATTAGCTTTTGAAAAGATGGTTTCAGCCACTGTGCTGAGAACAGAGGGAGAGAGTGAGGGAGAACAGGTCACCAGCTGGAAAATGGTGCTGACCAGATGGTACTCTGGTGGCAACAATGGGTTCTAGATAAACTTAAGGATCAGAATCACAGAACCTGCTGGTCACATTGTCCAGGTCATCTTGACAAGCTGGCAAGGGCAGTGCCAGATGGGAGCAGTGCTGCTCTCCTCGAGGCAGAGATCTGGAGAAGTGTGGCTTCCTGTACAATTGCCATCGGCCAGGACTGCACGAAAAAGATGTTCTCTTTAGGGTCCGTAACAGAACTGGTCACCCTAGCGACAAGGGCTGTCCCACCTTCCTGAGCTTCAGCATCCCTCTTTGCTTCCCCGCCCCTCACTGGCTTACCTCATTGGTCTGCCTGGATCAATAGTTCTTCCCAGCCCACAAAGTACCCAACACACGTCTCACTGATGCCGAAACATCTGGAACCAGAGTGGGAAACTGCAGCAGAGGCCTGAGCCTCTGTCCCTAAAACCTGTCTGCTGTACCTCAAGGATGTTCAGAAGACGGGAGCCCATCAGCAGCCTCTTATCTGCCTAGCCAGGCGTCAGGCAGGAGAAGCAGAGCTGAGGGGCTCCCAGAATCAGGAGTTGAAGTGCCCTAGCATGGGTTGGTTATGGCCACAGGGAAAGCAAGCTCATTCAGAGGATGGGTGCTCCCATTGGAAGCTCATAGCACAACATAAAAGTGATCTGAGGTAGGATACAACAAAGCAGGGCACATCCCCTCACCTTGAATTTCTGTGTCAGGGACCTCAGCTCGGGAAGAGATGTAGGTAGGAACTGAGCTGTCAGAAATAAGTGGGCCTCCACTGGAAGAAGCCAAGCCAGTCTCAGTCACGTGAGTGAAGACTGAAGGAGAGAGACCCTGAAAGCAGACATGGCCGTAGAGAGGCCTTCTATCTTAAGTCAAAGCTAAGGATTAGGTCTGCATTGCCAGCTGAGGGCTGTGGGGGACAGGGAACTAAGATGGGTCAGGCCCAAGAGCAGGAGGCAGGTAGACCTCACTGAGAATGCCGTTCTGTGGGAGGGAAGGCTGTTACCCAAACAAGAGTGCATGGGTTCCAGGAGCGTCCCAGACACACAGATCCCTGAAGCTGTCTTGGACAGTGGCACGCAGGGTGAGGTGCTAATGAAAGATGGAAGGGGTGGGTGTGCAGAGCTGACTGGAGAATACAGGCTGGCCTGAGTCTCCACTGCATGAACAGCTTGAGGCAGGTCCTTAGTTGACTGAGTGCCTAACAGAAGGAAGAGCTGGAGGCCCCACACCCTGGTACCTACCCTCTTGGAAACCCCCAGCTCAGCCTCCATTGGCAGGGAACTGCTCAGGACACACATGATGCCAAAACTCTGTCCCTAGTTTCATACACCTCTTCCCTACAGAGACCTGCTTCCCCTGGGTCTGGGAGTGACTTGGGCCAGAGCTCTACTAGCCCTTTCTTTGTTGCATAATTTGATTCCTTCAAATTGATAGCCATCCAAGCACAACATAGAAAGTGGTGATCATGTGTCCTGGGATGATTAGTGTGTGGGTGGGAGAGCTGGGGACACATGACAATGAGCACGGGATGGATATAGGGATAGTTAACATCTTAGAGGAGTAAAATGAGGAGGGTGGAATGAATCCAGGTTGTGTGGGTTCACAACCATGGGTTAAAGCCCACTGAGGTAGCTTCCATCTAGGGCTCTCCAGGGACTTAGCTTTCTTTGCAGTCTGTCCTCTGGAAGCTCCATGGTCCTCTGGGTCATCCTCTCTTTTCGAGGGGTCCTCTACTGTGGTCTCCAGGGCTTGTGTCCCTCAGATAAGGCAGTGTGGACCCAAGCACCTTCTACATTATTGGTTTTGTTTTTCCTACTGTGCATGCAAGACTTCCTGGTGGGGAGAACAGACCTGGCTGGCTGCAGCAGGAACCAGTGTTCTGGGGTAGACTATGTGACTTGCCCTGACCCTGCACAGAGAAGCAGGCATGCTGGTGATGCCAGCTGCTCCTCCGACTTTAAAGGAGGTCATCTGCCTTTAGAGGCTGAGCCATCTCTACAGCCTGGGTCATCTGCTTTTATTGGCAGTACCACCCAAGAGATGAGCCCTTACAGAGCTTGTCTGTGATGTACATCTCCATCGTCAACTTGATTTAGATTTAGATACATTTGATTATCAATGCTGCTGAATTATTCCAATTCATATATTTTAAAAATGCCTTGACTTCAAAATTTAAGTCTAAGGACATGTTACTGGGGAAAAGAATTTCTAGTTTTGTTTCCATAGAAAATGAAAAGCTATGGATTCCTTCCAGACTAACATGGTTTGATCAAGCAAGACCTCCTGAAACTGTCCCAGGTGATCCAACATCCAAAACAGCTGGGACAAGGCAGCCTTGTAGATTACTGCAAGGGTTTCTGTGTCTTTTTAGGATTTCCACGGTATTACAGCACCCCAACCAGCAGAGAGCAGTTTGGAAAGAATGATGCCCAAATCCCCAAATATTGTCTATAAATGTTTGTTTTCATTTAAGTGGGGTTAGTTATAAATGGTTAATGATCACAACCAATCTTTTTTTAAAGGTAAAAAAGGGATTATGTTATTGAAATGAATATTTTATTTTGGAATGGATTTTCATTCATTGATACAAATTTAAGGTCAATTTTGTGATATGTGTATTTCTCCTCTTGTTTAAGTATAGTGTTTATATAGCTCATTTAGAAATATAATGTATAATTAAGTACAAATTATATGTAGTTACCGATAATAGTCAAAACTTATAGCAGATTTGTTAGGTTTTTATAGATATATAGAGATATAGTTCAAATGAATAGGCATTCTTCAAACCTTTCAAAGACCTACAGAATATGGCATTTAAAATGGTTTAGGGTTTTTCTTGACAGTGAGACATAACTGCTCCTAGAAACACCACCTACATCACAAAGGAAGATGGACGTCGAAGAAACTCGTTATGGAGTTTACTCCCAATGTGGCAAGACTAGCCATTTCGGCAAGAAATTGCTGTTGTCTGGACTGTTTGACTTTATGCCATATAAAATGGACATGCAGGACCCACAGAAAAGTGACTGCTGAAACAGGAAAGACAGTGATACAGGGTTCCTGCTTCATGGAAGAGTCTGCCAGACAGCCAGTCTACAGGACACAGAGAAAAATGACTGACAAACTGCCAATACAGGTGGACAGTTTAAAGTTTCTTGCTTTGCTGAGGAGTCTGCTAGACACACTATGGCATATGGGCTGAATATGGAACATTACAGAAGAACTTCAGGTAACTGACCAGGTGCATTGTCTGTGTCAATTCTAGAGCTTATATATTATCCTTCTGTGGTCTTTGATGGACTTGAAGATAAACAGTTAAGGTTATAGTTTTCCTTAGTTAAAATTAAAGATAAGTTACATATAAGACTTTGGACTCACAAAGATAGGATAGATGATAGAATATTTTCTTTAATTCCTGATAAGGTTAATAGACTAAATATTGTTAATAGTAGTTCTTATTTGCTAACTGTTTTGTTATATATTTTACTATGTTAAAGTTATGGGAGATGTCATTTGTATATTTTTGTCTTATTGGTTAATGAATAAAGCCCTGTTGGCCAATAGGAAAGCAAAATAGGCAAAAGACAAGGAGGATTCTGGGAGATGTAGTGAGAGGAGTCAAGATGTAGTACATGAGAGAATTAAGAGGTCCGGACCCTTTCTCCGGTAAAATAAGACCACGTGGAAACACTTAGATTGATAGACATCAGTTAAAATTTAAGGCAGAGCTAGCCAATAAGAAGCTCTAGCCATTGGCCAACAGCTTTATACCTAATAGAGTCTCTGTGTGTTATTTTGGGGCTGACAGGGATGTGGGACCAGGCTGTCAGGAAAGTGCTCATAACACGATCAGTGGCCTGTGCTCTCAAACTATGGCGTGGAAAACATCATTGTCTCTCAAGTGGCTTCTTGTCATATATTTGGTCATAGCAATGAAATAAGTAACTTCATATCTTCAGTCTCCAGTTGACACCAAACCACCAAGAGCACAAGAGAGGTCAGCTGCCTTGTGGCGCTGGTGAAGCTGGAATGAGTCACTTTTTCCACAAGAGACTTGAAGGCCTGCACATGGCATGCCTCAGCTCCTGGGTTATGTGTAACAGTCTACATACACATCTAACCCCAATGTTGTCTAATCCCTTCCCACCTGTCTCTGTTCCCTCTTTGGAAGTGGCTCCTTCTCAGTCTGCTCACTGCCTGCCCACTCTGTCCCTGTTACACCTTAGATTCCTGGAGTCCCCAGTGCTCTGATGTGGCCTTGCTTTGAAGCTGGGCCTTTACAAGTGAATGGAGGTAATTGAGGCCATTGGCTGGACTCAAAGCCCACAGAGCTGGTGTCTTTATAGAAAAATGAGACGTGGATTGGAGACATGATGTAAGCATGAGCTTAGAACTCAGCACCCATGTAAGAGCTGGGCATGGCTGTATGGACCAATAACCCCAGCACTATGGAGGACACAGCACTAGCCAGCACTATGGAGGACACAGCACCAGCCAGCCCCTCCAGGTTCATTGACAGATCTTGTCTCAAGGGAATAAGGCTGAAGGGGAAATATCTGGACATCCAATGTCTTCTCTGACCTCCTCATGCTCACTCATGGGTGCACGCGCGCGCGTGCGCGCGCACACACACACACACACACACACACACACAGAGACAGAGAGAGAGACAAGAGAGAGAGAGAGAGAGAGAGAGAGAGAGAGAGAGAGAGAGTAAACACACTGCAAACGTACATTCACCACACTCTTTTATTTTTATTTTTAAGATAGGGTCTCATTATGTAACACTGACTGTCCTGAAACTCAATGTGGAGACCAGGTTGGCCATAAACTCACAGAGCTCTGTCTGCCTCTGCCTCCTGAGTAATGGGACTAAAGGTATACACCACAATATCCTGGCATACAATGCTCTCATACACACACACATACATACATACATACATACATACATACAAACATACATACAGATACATACATATGCACATCAAACACCCCTATACACATGCACACATATGTACACACACACACACACACACACACACACACACACACACGAGAATTGCCAATTAAGGGACTGGAAAGCTGGCTCTTCAAGATGTCCTGAGTCAGTTCCCAGCACCCATGGGAGGGGACCCACAGCTGCCTGTTACTGCAATTCTAGGGGGCCTGATGCCAACTGTGCTTCTGTGGACAACTGCATTCATGTGTACATGCTCCTCCCACACAGCAAATCTTTAAAAACATCCATTAAGTATGAAGCTGTTAGCTAAATCCCTGGGGGGCAAGGAGATGAGGAAAGTTTCTAAGAAGGGAGGCAGAGTGGGAAAAGTCTAAGCACCCTGCTAGGCCGGGGCAAAGGCAAAGGACGTCAGTTACGCAAACGCGACCCCAGCTCTGAGGGTCTGTCCTTCTAGTACTGGGGCCTTGGCCTGAGGGAGCATCATCAGTCAGTACAGCCAGTCCTGCCAGGGTTGGAGAAGCTCTGAGATGTTTTCAGCTGCTGCAGGAAAGTGTCACAAGGCTGAGGTGAAGTACCATATCTCTAGGTTCCTGCCCACTTCCCCCTGCTGAGGTAGCAGGCAGACAGCTGATAGTGGTTAGTGGAGCTGGGGAGTCCCAGGCCCAACAGATGCAAAACACTGGGCAGAAGCAGAGGTTTGGAGTTCAGCAGCAGCCCAAGGCCAGTGACATAGGGACAAAGGAGGGAAATAAGGAAATGAGCAGGGGGTGGTTTGGGAAGGGCTTGGGTTCCTGTGATCAGACAAGAGAAACCCCAGGGGGCTTACAGGCTCCAAGCAAGTTAAGAGTCAACAAGTGACACACACAGGTCATACAATGAAAGCCACACCCTGTAATCAGAAACTGTAGTGGTAGCTGCAGCGTGAGCATAAAGATTTGCAAATCAAGCCAGAGTTGGGACCTGAACTCAGGTCATCTTGATCAGGATATGTGCCCTTGATCCCTGAGCTTTCTCTCCAGGCCCTTTGCGTGTGTACAGAGCTGGAGATGAAGCTCAGTTGGTAGAGTGCTTGCCTAGCATGCACTAAGTCCCATGCTTTGTGGACCTTATCCTGGGCACGCACAAGTGGCCCCGATCTCATGGGGGTCTCCCTCTGGCAACCACAGCTCTGGTTTCCAGGTGCCAATGGGCACAGCATACTTTGACGATAGCACCCTCATCTTCCTATTGCTCTGTTTGTTTGCATTTTCGGCTCCAACCTCCTCTCCCAACACGTGTGCACACAAATGTGCACACATGGCTACACTGGTATCTCAAAGGCTCAGTGACAGTTCTCACCGCATTCCCCTCAGCCCAGCATGCAAAACTGTAAGGATGTATGCTGGCCCCCACAAAACTATCACATGTCCCACAGAGTCCCTGAGTCCATGATTTTGCCCTGTAGGGCACCTGAGGGCGGGGTTCTTGTGACAGCTTGTCAAAGTCCACCTAGCAGCTAGATCCATGTCACCACACTCCTAGGTGACTTCATGGTGCTGAGACAATTTCCCTGCTTGACTGCACAGTCTCAAGACCCATAGGACAGGAGGAAGACGATAGCAGTGTCCACTGTGTCCTTGTCCCCTCTGGGACATGTCATCTTCTAAACTGCTTAAATTTTATGTCAGAGTTCAGGTGATTTCTGAATGTCTGCCACTGTACAGGTTGGGTTTTCTAAGTGGGTTTAATGTACTAGGAAATGTTCCAAGGAAAACAAGGAAGGTGCAATTACTTCTAGCCCATTTTACAGATGAGGAAGCTGAGTGTCTCCTGTGAGTGATGCAACTAGGCAGAAGAGGCGATAAATCTAGATCTCCTCTTGGCCTCCCGTGTTTCCTTTCTCTTCATAGCAACCACTGAATAGACAGCTCTGTGCCTTCTTTTCTTTGAAAGCCTCCTCCATATCCAGCCAATTGGCTCTTTTTGTCTTATTGCAATTGTTTTTTAAGACAGTCCTCCAGACAAACAGCCCTGAAGGTGCTTCTTGTTGGCAGGGAAATGGGTAATTAACCGGAAGTGTGTAAGTGGAAAGTCCCTAAGTTTTCAGTCTGGGAAGTGAGATTCAAGTGCCTCAGGCCAACAGCACCAGGCTTGGGCTTCTGCATGGACCATTCTACTCCATTCGCTCAGTACCGCACCACCCAATCCTGCGTTACTGGAAAACCATCACATCTAGCAAATAGCAAAAGCACACACCGAGGTCATAGTCACAAACTGTCTGCTGCAGCCTTGACTCCTGCAGAGCAAGAAGCCATGCGTTCTGAGGGTTAAGGGCACCGTGTGAACACTGGAGAGGGGCAAGTGCCTTCACTTACTCCTACCACTGCCTTTACAACAGAGAGGCCTGAGCAGCGTTGCATTGGACCCCAGACTGCAAAGTGCCAAAGATGGAACCAGAGGGCACCACACCAAGTGCAATAAACTACACATGTGGGACAAATATCACCTGCTCTCTCTTTTATGTGAAAAATGGGAGAAACATCAACCTGGGGTGGAGAGTGTGTACTGCTCTTGCAGAGAACAAAGTTTGGCTCCCAGCACTCACATTGGGCAGCTCACAAATGCTTGCAATCTCATGTCCAGAAGATCCGGGACCCTCTTCCAACCTCCTCTGGCACTTGGACTCAAGTGTACCTACCTACCTACCTACCTACCTACCTACACACACACACACACACACACACACACACACACACACACACACACACACTCTTAAATCTTTTGCTGAGCAGTGGTGATATGCACTTTTAATCCTAGCACTTGGGAGGCAGAGGCAGGCAGATCTCTATGAGTTCAAGGCCAGCCTGATCTACAGAGCGAGTTCCAGGACAGCCAGGGCAACACAAATAAACTCTGTATCAAACAAACAAACAAGCAAAAGATCTTTTTTCAAAAAGTTGACTCAAATATAAAATAATGATTACTGTAAGAATAGAAGTCTTAAATTTAACAAAGTCTATTTATAGTTGTTGTTCTTTTGCAGCTGCTAGGGCCTAAGAAACACAAACACGAGATTCAGCGCCCACGTGGAGTTTATTGAAAGAGGGGAGAGGAAAGAGGGGGGTAGCTGGTGGCCAACCGAAAGCGGGGGTGGGGGGGTGGGGAGGGGGGGAGAGAGAGAGACAGAGAGAGAGATACAGAGAGAGACAGAGAGACAGAGAGAGAGAATGTGTGTGTGAGAGCGAATGTGTGTGAGAGAATATGTGTGTGAGAGCAAATGTGTGTGTGTGAAGAGAGAATGTGTGTGTGTGACAGAATGTGTGTGAGAGAATGTGTGTGAGAGAGAGGAGAGAGAGAGAATGTGTGTGTGAATGTGTGTGAGAGAGAATGTGTGTGTGAGAGAGAGAATGTATGTGTGGGAGAGAATGTTTGTGTGTGAGAGAGAGGAGAGAGAGAGAATGTGTGTGTGAATGTGTGTGAGAGAGAATGTGTGTGTGTGAGAGAGAGAATGTATGTGTGGGAGAGAATGTTTGTGTGGGAGAGAGAGGAGCGAGAGAGAATGTGTGTGTGAGAGAATGTGTGTGACAGAGAATGTATGTGTGGGAGAGAATGTGTGTGTGAGAGGAGAGAGAATGTGTGTGTGTGTGTGTGAATGTGTGTGTATCTTGAATATTATTAAATTATCTCTGTCTCTTAAACATTATTATTCTCATTGTTGCAAATTACATATCGCTTAATTATTTTTCAGATTATTTACTGCTGTCATGTAGAAAGACAATCATTGATTAGGATTTATATGAATAGTTATCCAGTAAAACTCCATGATGTCATGTAATAATTTGCTTATACATTCTGTTGGGTTTTGATATAGACAGTTGTGTCAATCATGAGTAATGACAGTCACATTTTTCATCAGTCAATCCTTATGGTTCATTTCTTCCTAAATCCTGCCAGACTAGCTGGGGCCTCTAATGTTGAATGTTTGAGTGACACGGGTATTTTTGCCTTTCCCTGCCTTGTGAAGGAATTGGTGCGTTGTAAGATTTTACCATTATGAGTGATGATTGCTGGGATGCAGGGATGACTCAACAGTTGAAAGCACTTACTGTTCTTTCAGAGGACCTGGACTTTGTTCTCAACACCTATATCAAGCAGCTTATAACCACATGTAACTCCAGTTCCAGGGATCTGACACCCTCTTCTGTCCTCCATGGGCATTCAAACACACATAGTACATATAAATTCATGCAACTACACATATAATACACACAAATAAAAATAAATAATGGCTTTCTCATGACTTTTCCAGGTTCACATGCCATTAACTAAGGCCCTACCTAAGGGGCTGAGGAGATGGCTCAGAGGGTAAGAGTACTTGCTGCATAATCACGAGGACTTGAGTTCAAGTCCCCAACACCTAATGGCTGCCCACAATTGTAACCATGGAGCCTTGCAGGATGGCAACAGGAAGATGGCTAAGACTTACTTATGCTTGATCACCAGCACAGCTCCAGATCCAGAGAGGGAGAAACTCAAAAGACATTAAGTAAAAGTGATAAGGCAGGACACTCAATGTCCTCCTTGGCATCCAAAAGCATGCATGCATATATGTATATATGTATATGTATGTATGTGTGTGTGACCTGGCAGACAACAGAAAACTTTCAATGACAAAGGAGTGTGGCTCTAAGTATGTATAGTTCAGTGTATATGTGTGTGTGTGTGTGTGTGTGTGTGTGTGTGTGTGTGTGTGTGTGCGTGTTTATATAGGTGCAAAGGGGACACCTATGTGTATGCATGCAAATGCGTGTCAGTGTGCAAATGAGGGTTAGAGAAGTAGTCATCTTGCCTTCTTGCCCTCAGTGCTGGTGGAGAATGACCCTGGCCTCTTTTCTAGTGCTTCTGCTACTGGCCACCAAAGTAAATGAAAGCGGACTGAGCCCTGTGCTTTCCTTGTTCTGAGATGTGGCTCTCATGATTAGGTGTGAAGCAGATTTGTCTCCTAGGAAGGAAAGAGATGCCGATAAGCTGCAGAATTAACTTGGATGGCTGTTAGGGTTCATGCTGCCTGCCCCCAGCGTGGCAGTGTCAAGAAACCTATGTTTGATGTCTTGGGACACACACACACACACACACACACACACACACACACACACACACAAGAAAGAGGGGAAAAGGAAAAGAAACAATTAAGTTCCTATTTAAGAGGTCTGTTTCTTTCTCTTTTGTTTTTCTTCATTTGTATTAGTGCTTTCAGAATATCTAACAATGTATTTGATCACATTCACCCTCTTTGTCTCTGCTCCCAGATCTACCCCACCCCATTTTCTACCAACCCAACTTTGTGCCCTCTTAAGAACAATCAACTACAATTTTTGTTGCCAATATACTCTTGGATGTGCACTTGTCACAGAAGGGTAGTCTACCCACTAGGGGCCACATCCATAAAGAAAACCGACTGTCCTTCTAGGAGATACCAACTGCCAATAGCTCCTTAGCTAAGGGTAGGACTTCATGCCCACTCCCACTCTCCATGCTGGGATTTTGTCGGACCTGACCCTGCAGAGGTCTTGTGTGTGCTGTCTCAGTTGCTATAGATTCATATATACTATTCCCCTGCTGTGCCAAGAAAACTGCTTTCTTGTAGACACCAACCATCATCCCCTCTTCTGCAATGATTCCTGAGCCTTGGGTACACAGGTAGAATTTAGGGCTGAGAATTCAGTTGCCTCCAATTTTCTGCACCTTTATCAGTTGTGGTTCTCCATATTAGTTACTATCTACTGCAAAAAGAAGTTTTTCTGGTGAGGGTTGACCCTTCACTAATCTATGGGTATAAGGATGAGTTCAAGGAGTCCTTCCTCCCTGGGCTACATCTCGACTCCTCCCTACTACTTCCTCTTTCTTCCTCCTGGTCTCCTAGCCCCGCCTATCTTGTTTTCTATTGGCCACAGGGCTTTATTAACCAGTATGAGAAACATATATACAGAATAACATCTCCCATCAAGTTAGAAGAGTAATAGTTGGTTCTCCCCTAGGGCCTATGACCTGCCTAGCCACAGGATCTTGGCACAAGTAATGGTGCCAGATATGGGTTCCAACTTATGGAGTGTCCTTAAAGCCAATCAGAAAACGGTTGTATACTCCCATAACATTCATGCCACTGTTGCAATAGTGGGGATGTCTTTCCAGGCCAGCCATTGCTTTAGCTCACAGGGCTCATAAATGGGTAAGATTGGTGGTTTTGGATAAGATTGGTGATTTATTTCTTCCATCAGTAGTACACAGTACTCTATAGCACTAAGAATGATAGCCAATAAAGCAGAAACTACCAGGTGAGTAAAAGCTGGTTTCTCCATGTTCTAATGCTGAAGCATGTGGTGGCTTCTCCAATAGGGTCTCACTCTCAAGCCGTGGAGCAGTAAGAGCACTGCCCATAGCCTGTAATGTTGGGGGACGGTCTATGAGCCCTCATCTGCAACAACTCCAAAGGAATTAGCCCATTCCTGGCTATATGTCTGTCAACTGGTGAATAGGTAATACAAGTGTGGTACGTTTACACAATGGGCTTTTAACTAGATGTTAAGAAATATGAAATTCAAGGAAAATGTGCCGAGCTGGAAACAATTATTCTGAGTGAGGGAACCCAGAAAGACAATTGTTGTATAATATCTCTCATTTGAAGATACTTGCCTTGAATCTTCAGATATATGTGTTCCATTTGGAATACCCACAGAGGCCAGGAAATTAACAATGGGGGATTTCAAGAATAAGATAGAATGGAGTAGTATAAAAGGTTAAAGGAGAAGAGAAGTACAGGAAGGGTTTAATGAGGAAGATGATGGAAGGGCAGTGTAGAGGAGGAAATGTGGAGAGGAATAAAGAATACTAAAGATACTTTGAAAAAAAGGAAAACCCACTACTATAGAAGCTTCCTAAATTGTATACATATATACACATAAAGAGTTTAAATGGTGTTACCTTATAATGGGACAACAATGCCCTTTACTAAACACCACAGGATAACAAATTAAAAGACGCCAATTTCTCTTTTGGAGGGTTGTTCAAGACAGGGTTTCTTTGTGTAGCCTTGGCTGTCCTGAAACTAGTCTTGTAGCCCAGACTGGCCTCAAACTTGTGATCCTTCTTCCTCCACCTCCTTAGTAAATCCTACCAGCGTGTGCCATCACAACAATTAGAGGCCCATTTTCATTGGGAGCATTCCCTTGATCCACTGGTCATCACTCATTACAAATGGTTCAAGGCCAGTAACTAACAAATACACATATCATGGCATTGTAACTTCTGTATGTCTATCATCTCTCCTTCTACTTTTATCTGTCCCCACCAGCCATTTCCCCATCATGAACTGAGAAACCAATATATGAGTCACAGTCAACCTGGCTGACCACATCAACTCTGCTCACACACACACACACACACACACACACACACACACACACACACACACACTCTCTCTCTCTCTCTCTCTCTCTCTCTCTCTCTCTCTCTCTCTCTCTCTCTCTTGGGCTTATCACTGTATCATTCTGCAAGGGCTTATCATTCTGTAGGGATGAAGTTTGAACTTTCCTTTCATTAGTCCCAAGATATTCTCCATATCCCAGTACCCACATTTGTCTACAAGCATCTTTACTCATAGAATGTGGATCAAGTAGTCAATTTTGATTCATCAGCACCACCACCCCTGATCCCAAACACCCCGCCATTGTGTGAATGACCCTGAGGGAATTATGGAATCTTTGCCTTTGTGACTGTAGCATGTTTATAGTCTGAAAAAAAAAAGAGTTTATGCTTCCTCCAAAATTCCCTGTACAGAGGCCTCACAGCACACACATCCTAGGGAGAAATAAAAACCAAACCACACTTATCACAGGAAGTCTAGGAAGGGAGCTGGCAGGCAGGCAGTCCACTCTCTTGTTCTGCCCAGTTCACAATGAGATTATACCCTTACTGAGTCAGAACACATTTCTCCAGAGTTGGAGAGATGGGTCAGTAAAAACTTGCTGGTAAAGTGCAACCACCTGAGTGTAATGCCCCAAACTCCCACGGAAGCCAAGTTTGGTGGATCATGCTTGTAGTCTTAGCCATGGTGAGAAGGGAGGGAAGACAGATGGATCCCTGGAAGCTGGCTGGCAGCTAGCCTTGATGAAGGAAGTTCATGCCAATGAGAGATCCTACCTCAAACCAAAAGGGTAAGGTGCCTGAAGAATGACACATGTGCATGTGTGCACGTGTGTGTGCACGCGCACGCGCACACACACACAGTTTCAATTGAATAATAACAGATGGTAAGTTGGACACTCTGTTCAAAGATGGTAGACGGTAGCTTTTCTCAGTTGCTCCTGAATGTCTGGTGGTTGTAACAGTAGGGCTTGGATATCAGGTGTAGTCATCAAAAACAAGGGGTGATTGGTTGGGGGTCCTCAACTGCTTATTCTGCCGAGCAGTTTTCTCCTACCGATGACCGACACAGTTGTCACCAGTTAGCTTAGTAAGTTTATTGGTGCCCTTATCTGTATCGTCATCATCAGCCAACACTCACATCCAATTTTAACATTTTACTTTAGATAGACATAGAGCCCCAAGGGAACCATCAAAACAGGAGATAACAGAGGCCACTGTGGCCGCTAAACGCAACTGCTTTGTTTAGAGACAAAGATTGCACCAAGTAAGATTTGTTTCTCAGAAAGAAGTTTGGTAACTCACCAAGTTCAGTTAGTGCTGCCCATTTGGGCATGGGTGTGGTGGTCTTCCACTAGAACAAGGGAAACCTACCAGTAGCCACATCCTTAAAAGAGAATGACTTTCCCCTCACAGCAACCACCCACTGCTAACAGTTCCTCTGTAAGGGATAGGTCCTCCAAGGCATCCTCGTCTATGCTGGGATCTTGGCTGGCTTGATCTTGTGCAGGCTGCCACAGCTGCTGTGAAGGTGTGACCACAACAGCCCCGTCTCCGGCTCTGGCTCTCGGCGTGCTTACTCTTAGCCCATTCAAATCTAGCACTGGTACCATGGATTTCTCACTTCAGCTATTTTACTTTTTTGTTTTGTTTTTTTAAAGCAATAGACTCACAATTTATTAAGAAAGAAAAATACTCCCCAAAGTAAGTGGGCTGGTGAGCTGGGGCAAGGCACAGGCTCGAAGGCGTACTCTAAAAACAATTATTTGGGCCAAGTAAGGATTTTGGGACAAGTTCTCTGGAAGCTTAGGTTGACCTCAATTCAAAATGTAGCCAAGGGTGACCCTAAACTTCTGATCTTTGCACTTGCATCTCAAGTGCAGGAATTATAGTCACGTGTCACCACGCGTGGCAGTCCTCTCGTTCTTAGGGCTTGTTTCTTCAGTTTTCTTGGTTAGAACGATCAGGAGTCACTTCCTTCAGGATCTTTATCAGTGAATTTAAAGGAGCCTGCATTAGCATTCTCTTCTCTTTCAGCTCCACAATCTTTTCTGGTAGAGGCACATCATGAATATCCATCTCAGATGCACTTACTATGGCCTTTGTTTTTAAGAGCTAGCACACCAGTGTATCACAGGAAAGGCAGAAGTGACCTCTCAAGCAGCCAGAACAGCATAAGTGGAATACAGATGGAAGCCAACAGGAACCCCACAGGAGTTACAGAAGAGAAGGTTGTTTGTGCTGCATTCGAGAGAACCTTCAATGCCAACAAGGCAGGGCTCTAACAAAACAATATTGTTCGTGACTCTGGAGAAAGCCTCGGGCCCGAGAGGCTTTGATAGGTCCCGGGCAAGATGCAACACGTGACAATGGGTGCAGGGGAACACGTCATACCGCACAGGCAGCCACAGGTCAACAGGTGACATCCCACCACAGTCCCAGATGGACCTAGAGAAGACTCTGTCACCACCTGAGTGTCCCACTCCATGGAGGTAGTACAAGAAAAAGGCGTGTCACAAGAGTTACTGCAGGACAGTGACTTGAGGAGCGAAAGCCAGCTATTTTACTTTGTAGCTCTAGCAGCACAATGTAATTCTTGCTCTCAAACTTATTCAGGTGTGCACATCTCTATTGGAGTGCTCATTGCTTCTATACTGTCTTTTAACTTGTTGAGTATGAATTGAGCCCACTTATGCCAAAGTTTTGAGGTCCTTGCTTCCTAAGTTCAACATCTGGCCCACCCTCAAAGGCAGTTCTATGACTTACCCTCTTACTCCTCTAGGAACTGACCATGCTTTTTTCTTCGAATTTCTCATGACTTTTTTTCCCAAGTACTAAACATTTTACATAATAAACTATAGCAACTGTATATACTGACTTTCTTTCTTCTTAAAGCTTAATGTTGTTATTGTTTGTTTGATCATGAGTTCTTATTTAGTGTTTGGGGTGAACTAATTCTTCCAAGTCCATTGTACCTACTCTGTGCACTTCCAATGGGCCTGCCAAGATTTTTCCTCCTTGGTCTTTTTAGCCTCTTTCCTAGGCTTCCGTTTGCATGAGCTGTTTATTGGTGAACAGTTGTGTTTAGGCCTTGGGCCAGCTAGACCTTCACCCTTAGGTGTGGGCCAGGCATGAGCATGAGAGACTGCCTGTATTTGGTTAGGAGTCCATTGCTGGGATCACCACTGTGCTTCTGGCCTTACATTTCTTGGAGCTGACAATCTATTCTGCATTGCTGCTCACTGCAGCTTCTATTATTTAAAATCCTTTATGTGTGTGCAAGCCAGGGTCTATGTATGGAGGTCATGGGACAATCTTGGGTGTCTTCTCCTTCCACATTGTTTGAGATAGGTTCTTTTATTATCAACTCTGCATGCCAGGCTAGCTGGCCCATGAGTTTCCAAGTATCTCTTCCCTCCACCTCCCATCTTGCTTTAGGCTTGCCAAGATTACAGAGGAGTTCTGTGGAGATTTGAACCCACTGTATTTGACAAGTGCTCTCCCTCATTTTTGGTGACTTCTTCAGCTTTCTTTTCAAGAAAAATCAGTCAATGTGATTCAGCATCCTTAAATCTTGTCTTTCTCCATGGCCAGAGCCTATGAGCCCCAGCAGGGTGATGTCAGTGAAGTCAGTCTGCCTGTTCTGGAGTCTCTTTCGAGTCTCTTCTACATGTGAGCCCAGGGCGTACTGTCTCTTTATCTTCTCAGGTTTCCCCTACTGTCATGGAAACCTTGCTCATCAATGACGCTGTATTACTGCATCCTTGGCCTTCTGCACCTGTGGCAGACCCCTGCCCTTTTAGTGGGAACAGCATGATGACATGAGGGTTATAGGTTGAATTGATTTGTTCAAGTTGAAAATGTCATTTAGAAGTCCCCACTTAAAGTGCAGAACATGACTGTTTGGGGAAATGGGGTCTTTCTAGAAGTGATCAAGTTAAAATGGGACCATGACTACAGTCTCTAATAATTCAGTCTGATAGGTATCCGGATAAAAAGGGGTAACCGGATAAAAAGGGACAGGTCCACACAGAGAGAAGACATACAAGAGGGAGCTCATGTGCTACTTTGTCACGGCAGTCCTGGGGCTCAGGCTATTCATCACAACTGCCTGCCATTATGTCTCCACAGGCCAGCCCAGGGCTGGGAAAGGCAGGAGATTCAGGCAGTCTGCTCTCTGTGCAGGGGGTGGGGGGTAGATCAGGGTTTACCGTGCTCCCTGTAACATCGCCCAGAAGGGCAATGGACACTAGTCAATGGCATTTTACTCCCTGATCCTCTCCACAAAACTCTATTTCCCAAGTCTGATCCTTTGAGACAAAATGGTTTATTTAACTCAGAGGTGCCAAATTTTAGTAGAATCCTGGTCCAGCGGGCACACCAGCCTCTGGCCTAGGAGGTTTGCACCTCATTCCAGCCTCTCTGAGATGCTCGTGTTCTTAGAGGATGTAGGCCTTTTGCTGTGCACCCCTCCTTGCCACAGGGACCCCAATAACTCAGGGAACTGTGTTGTAGACGCTGTAGTTGTCCTTCTGGGTGACATGTAGCTTCCATGTGAAGAGGCGGTTCTGGGAGGGGAGGCCTTGGGCCTGCCTCACCATGAGTTCCACATCCTCATCCGACAGTAGCCGCACAAGGTCCCCCTCAGCATCCTGGTAATTGAGGGCAATGTCCTCTCTCTGGAACTCACGCCTGTGGGAACACATCAGGGTTAATCTGAGGCTACCAGGGAGATCCCAGGGTCCACAGAGTGGACCTCATCATCCAAGCAACTGTACTTGGATACTGCATGTTTGTGTATGTCTGGGCATACTGTATTTGTGCTTGTTATATAGGTTGTGGGTGTGTATTGCTTTGTGTGTGTGTGTGTGTGTGTGTTTATACATGTGTGTGCATGCACTGAAGAGATCTGAGCACACTGCAGATAACAAGCAGTATGAGACCGCACTTCACGGTTCTATGAAATAACAGTTCAGCAGTGGCCTGGACCACAGGATAGTCCAGGATAGATTTCCCCGGCAGGGGGTTGTACCCAGAGATGTGTTCTAACAGCAGACCCACAGGCACACTTTGACCTTGTGCAGCCTGCCTAGCTCTTCTCTAAAAGCATTGTGGGCTGCAGATGTTGTAGGGACTGCAGGCATGGGCTGCAGGGGCTGGAGGCAGGGGCTGCAGGGACTCCAGCTGTCACAGTTGGTAGCCTCACCCTCTACCCCATTGTCCTCTCCTGGCTCCCTTCCTTCTCTGCTGCTCAACCCCTCACCTCATGAGTGCTAGCAGGTCTTTGAACAGAGGCGTGCTGTTGAGGTCTTCCTCCACTGCAATGTCCCTAAGGGGGACAGTAGAAAAGAGGAAGCATCAGAGTGGGGGGTATACTTGGGGACAGGGTCAAATTCAGCATAGCTTGTGATAGCTCTGCGGTGTATCTGGAAGGCAAAGGGAGCCACCGACCGCAGCAGGGCAAGGAGGGATGGGGACACAACACCAGAGTGTAGGGAGTGGTATGACAGGGGTGTCAAGGAAGGTGAGTTGCCCTGTTCTCCCAGCAGGCCACCAACTTGATGGTTTTGATTGTGTCTTCATAGTAGTAGCAGCGCAGCCAGTTGGTGGTGTCATCATCCCCCGGGAAGTCCTTGAGGATCTTCACGAAGGAGCCTGGGAAGATGCCAGTGACTCCCTGGGATGTGCCCTGTGGGGTAAAAGAAGCTTCCTCATCTGGAAGAGAGGCCCGGGGAGCCTCTCAGAGACCCACACTCGTTATAATAGCAAGGTCCCCTGATTGTCCCCCAAAGTCCATGTGTCACAGGCATGGGGCTTGGAAAAACTAGTCCTAGTAGAAGTGCCTTCTGTCACTAGGGAGAGGTTCCCTTAACGGGGCAGTGGGGACCTAGTTCTTTCTTCTGTTTTTTATTTAACTTTTTAGTTTCTTATTTATTTTTTCTTCCTGACCACAATGCAAGAGTTTTGCACTCTCACAGGTCTCTGTCATGATGAGTGGCCTCAGCACAGAGTCACTTGGTAAGGAACTGGAGATCCCAAATAGTGAGGCATAGGCAAACTTTTCTCTTCATAAACTAGCTGCCATGGGTGTTTTGTTATAGCGACCAAAGCTAACTAACACAGACAGAAAAGGTGAGGAGGTTCCTCAAGCTGCCCAACCCAGACGACCAGTCCTTCAGTTACAGAAAAACTCTAAATTCACCTGGAAAGCTGTATGCATTTCTGTCTTCCCCACCCCTTCCTCTTCCTGCTCCTTCCTCTCCCTCCTCCCTTTCCTCATTTTTTGCTTCAGCAAAGATTTTTGAGCACATATGCATGTGTATGTGTACTTATGAGTGTATGCATGTGCATGTGTGTGTATTTATATGTGTATGCATATGTATGTATATTTATGAATGTGTGCATGTATGCATATGCATGTTATGTGCATATGTATTTATGTGTGTGCATGTTCACGTATATGTATTTATGAGTGTGTACATGTGTGCATAGTGCATATGCATGTGTATGTGTATTTATATGAGTGTGTGCATGTGTGTATATATGCATATGTTTGTAAATATATGTGTACATGTATTGTGTGCATATTTATGTGTATGTACATGTACATGAGTACATACATAGGCTACAAGACAACTTCAGATGTCATTCTTCAGGCTCTATCTACATTTTTCCTTTTTGAAACAGGGTCTGTTAGAAGCCTAGGACTCATCTGTACTGGTTAGTTTCTATCAACTTTACACAGATAGGGTCATCTGGGAAGAGGGACCCTCATCTAGGGAAATGCCTCATCAGATTGGCCTGTGGGCAAGTTTGTGGAGAATTTTCTTGGTTAATGATTGATGCCGGTGGGTCCAGCACTCTGTGTGTGGTGCCATCCTGGGCTGTTGGTTCTGTGTTGTCAGAAAGCAGGCTGATCAAGCCATGGGAATCAAGCCAGTAAGCAGCATTGCTCAAGGGCCTCTGCATCTGCAAATGTATCCAGATTCCTCTCCTGATTTCCCTAAGAGATGGAGTGTGACCTGAAATGTCTTCCCCAAGTTGTCTTTGGTCATGGTGTTTATCACAGCAATAGAAAGCAAACTAGAACATGGCCGTTTTGTGGCTGGTCTGTCTGGCCAGCAAGCTCACCTGTCTCTGCTTCCCAGAACTAGATAAGCACTGTATCTGGGTCCCAGAGAATGAGCTCAGGTCATCTTATGTGCCTGAGCTCACATCCTCTCTGTGCCTTCACACAGACCCGTACACTGAGGTTCCCGTTCCTATAGCCTAAGATCTGATAATGACCACAATCCAGCCAGTAAGACTTTCTAGAAAACTGGACAGGGTCATCACTGCAGCCTCTCAGGTGGACAAGACTACTACCTAGCTTCTAAGACCCACTGCACAAAAAGGCAGACACTTAAACAGCCCAGTCCCTACACCCGCCACCCTCACTCCTCTCCAGTCCTGGGACACCAGGGACCCTGCCTCAGCCTAACCCAGAGCCTCCTTTAGACACAGAGGAGCAGACAGTGTCCAATGGTGACAATATTATCTGATTGAGAAGGCCAGGCTCAGGTCAGGGACCTAGCACATAGCCACTCCTTGTCAGTGTGAAGCAAAGGAACACCCAGGGGTCCCAGCTTCAGGGTCCTATCCCCAGTACCCTCACATGCACCGAGAACAAGGCCCCCAGACTCTCTGGCGACAAGGCTGGATGACATCCGCCTCTCCCT
Source organism: Cricetiscus sungorus (assembly GCA_030556225.1). Taxonomy (NCBI): domain Eukaryota; kingdom Metazoa; phylum Chordata; class Mammalia; order Rodentia; family Cricetidae; genus Cricetiscus; species Cricetiscus sungorus. The sequence goes on from JANBXA010000031.1 coordinate 23,898,736, forward strand.
TATCCCTGCCAGGAACTGATGAAGAAACAGTGTTTTCGTCATTTACAGGAAAGGAAACCATGATGTTGAGCAACCTCCTGAGGTTCAAGAGGCCAGCTAAAAACAGCAAACAGTCCACATACACTAGTCAAGTATTCTGTCCTGTTGTTGTTTTGTGGTACAGTGGGACCCAGGACCTTGCACACTAGGCAAGTGCTCCTATACTAAATGTCCTCAGGCTTGGACACCTGCTCTAAATTACAGTCATTCTTGCTGCTGGCCAGGGACATAACATTATCACACAGGAGCCCACATCTCTCAAAGGGGGAAAGTCTGACCCCCAAAGCAATCATGGGGAGACCTATGTGATTGTTGAGACTGGGTGGGTACCCTGCCAGCATCTAGTGGGGACCGAAGGATGCTGCAAGCACCCTGAACCATACAGAATAGCCCACCCTCCCCAGGAATGATAGTTCCTCAAAGCTAAGAATATCTTCCTAGAAGCCCTGTTAGTGATCAAGAAACTAAAATAGGGAGGCTATGAAATGGCTCAGGGGGTGAAGAGGCTTGCTGCAAAGCATGACAACCTGAATTCCACCTCTGGGAGCAGCCTAGTGGAGTGGGGTGGAGGGGGACAACTCCACAAAGCTGCCCTCTGACTTCAACATGCACTGTGGGTAAACACTTTGCTTTGTCAACACTCTTGGCTCTACTGTGCCCGTGACTCACAGGTCACACAAACCTGCTGGGACCTCAGTGACCATCACAGAGGACTGCTACCCTCAGGCTTCTCAAGACATTTTCCACGGTGTCTGCCTGTGCACCAAACTCAGACTGCCTCACCCCACCCTTCTTCCACCCCACCTCTTCCTTTGCCTCATCCCTCACCCCATCTTTATCCTCCCCCCATCCTCACTGCCATCCTCACCCCATCCTCACCCCACCCTCACCCCATCCTCACCATCATTTTCACCCCATCCTCATCCTCACCCCATCCTCACCCCACCCTTACCCCATCCTCACCATCATTTTCACCCCATCCTCACCTCCATCCTCATCCTCACCCATCCTCACCCCCACCCTCACCCCATCCTCACCTCCATCCTCACCCCATCCTCACCTCCATCCTCATCCTCACCCCATCCTCACCCCCACCCTCACCCCATCCTCACCTCCATCCTCACCCCATCCTCACCCCATCCTCACCATCATCTTCACCCCATCCTCACCCCACCCTCACCCCACCCTCACCTCTAACTGGACTCTCATCCTTGCTCCCACTGCCTCTTCTCTGATATCCCCTCCATCTCACCTCCAGCCAGTCTTTGTTGATCCTGCTGAGAAGGAAGATCACATCTCCAGCTTTGAAACTAAGCTCCAGTTTGCTGTTCCCAGTGAAGTCAAACAGGGCCTGAGGAGGAGGACACCATGCTGAGATGGAGAAAATGATGTTTGTTGAGCCCTCAAAGGCTCTTTTTTTTTTTTTTTTTTTTTTTTGCCAGCCCTTTTTACAGGTGTGGAACCTGAGGGTTTGGAAGGGTGCTAATATAGCCCCTGTTTGTGGAGGACCTCAGGTTGGCGCCCTGGTCTCCCCAGCTGCAGAGCAGATGATCCTTTCAGAGCTGGTAGGGTGCACTTACAGGGGAGGGTCCAAACTCTGAGCCGGGCCTGTCCTGCTCCCGCACCACTCTGGTTGGCCTCGCTGTAGGCTAAAGCCCTCCTGTACCCTGCAACTCTCTACCAGGGCACTACCCACACTGGTTTTGAAATGTCATTTGTGTGTTTCTAGAGCTGTGTGTATCTAGAGGACAAGGTCTTGTCGGCCCACAAGGCAAGGCTGGCCTGAGAATCCCAGCAAGCTTCTGTGTGCTGGGCACTTCCCTGCCCTTAGCTAGGCAGGGGTGCTCAGCATTCAAGGCTGAGGCTGTGGACCCTCCTCCTGTCTGGAACCCAGCACCATGTAAATTCACTGTAGCGCACAGCAGGTGGACGCCATAGCTGCCATGGATGAGGTCTAGTCTGTGGATAGATACCTCTGCTCTTGGCGCTTCCATGCGGTCCATGATGGCGCCTTGTTGAGACACACCCTTGCTAGGGAAAGAAAAAAGGCTGTCAGCCTTGTGGAACCCCTGAGCTCAGTTTCTGGGCTGGAGAGGCCAGGAAAGAAAGATTATACACTGCCAACAGCCCAGATGCTTCTACAGCCAGCCCCTCATGCTGTGTTCCCACCACTGCCTCAGGGGAGGTTGTTTTCCCGCAGAAGACCTGGGGGCAGAAAGGTTGGAGAGGAAGTCATGGCCAGAGCCTTTAACTCTCCACTTGTCTTCAGTTTTGCTCTCTCACTGTTACTATCCCATTTCAGCCCAGGAAACCGAGGCTGTGGGAGGTGCCTGGTTGGCTGGAATTCAGACCATGCCTTCCTAGGTGCACAGAGAAGTGGCTGGGAAGAAAAGGAATTTGGGGGAGGTTCGGGTCCAGGAGCCCTGCCTATTTTTCCTTGGATTTTTCAAGAAGTGACTGCTCAGAAACCTGCACCATTCCACCATTGTGGTGCCTCTAGGCTTGCCTGGTTAATTTTTCTGTGAGGATCAGGGTTGGAAGGGAGCCCAGGACCCTTTGGAACGAGGAGCAGCAGCGACCCCTGGGGGATAGAGATGGGACTCAGTTGCTGGCTCAGAGGGAGAGCTGTGATGGTCACCTACATTTTGCGTGTGCGCGGTCGCAGCCGGCGGAGCGCCTGGGGCACCTGCTCTGCATCATATGCAGACTGATAAAAGAAGATCCTGACATCGGGGTCCATCAGCACGCAGACGGGCAGGCTCAGGAGGCTCTGTGTGGAGAGGGGCAGGACAGGGTGGGCAGTCGGCACAAAGATTTAGACAGTCCTGTCGCCACACCAGCACCCTCTACTCATCTCTGCTAAAGCTTTCTCAGAGGGTAATATGGGTTAATTCCCAAGCTTGGTTCTGACCCAAGATAAGCAGGAGAGTGGTGCTGGCTTAATAGTTCATTTGGAATCATCTAAATGTCCCCAGAGACAGCAATTAAGGGACTGGCTATGCCAGGAGCTTACCCAATAACCTGGAAGCTAGGATCAGAGAGGGAAATGATCTGCCCAAAGCCACACAGCTTAGTAAGTAGCAGAGCTGGGACACCCAGAGCCACTGGAGATGCTTGCATGGAGTCTCATTGGAGCCCAGGCATTCCTCAAACTTGCTATGTATCCGAGAATGACTTGGAACTTCTGACCCTCCTAACTACTGGGATCACAGATGTGAGCCACCATGTCCACTTTATTTGCTACAGGGGGTCAAACCCAAGACTTCTTAAATGCTGTCTAGTTACTGAGTCTTAAAGGACAATGCCTAGTCCAGGGGTCAGGGATCAGATCTTGGAAGTGATCCCGAGGGCTCAGGTACCCTGCTGAGCAGAGGCCAGTTTGGGGGAGCTACCGTTCCAGAAGCACCCAGAGTCCTATGGAAAATCTCAGGATCACAATTAGAAGCAGGTTCCCAACTCTAAAAACACCTTCACCTCATTTTCTCAACAGACTCCGGCTTCACTTAAGGAGTGCAGAGAGCAGGAGGGACTGTCCACCTCACAGAGGAGAAAGTCATGGCTTCTTGAGTGAGGATGTCTTGCTCACTCCAAGGCACCCATCCCAACAAGTCTCCAAACCCACAGCTCTCCATCTGTGAAACGCACCTCTGGACCCCGAGGAAGGGTTTCCATCAAGCCATGGCTTGGATGCTTCTAGTGACACGGTGCTCATTACCTTACACGGCACACTGCCCCTTCCCTGTATGGTTGCACTGGGGGGGGGTGGAGGGGGCCCTTTCCTGGCTACCCTGGCCTCTGCCTCTAACACTGTTTCTTCTGTGTCCCCATGACATAGAAAGCTGACAGTGTGCATAGTGGGAACACATGGAACACCGAGCCAAGGACAGTGAGTGTAGCCCATATCCAACTGTGCCTGGGTGAAAAGAGGTATGCGCTCACAGGGCCCTCCTCTGGCCTGTGGGAGGCATGTGATCTGCTGTTATGCCCCCATTGTGCAGACATGAGATACCTCTGTGTGGTTTTGTGGTTTACCTGCCTCTGTCCCCACTGGGCAGCGGGTGCCCTGGGGAAGCAGGCACTGTGTACCAGAGCTTGGCACACTCAAGCATGACTCCTTGTGACCCAGCTAGCTCCTGGATCCCTGAGAACATACCCTGCTTCCCTTTCCAGCCAGACTTCTTAGGATTGAAGATGGGGTCATGGGGCCTCAAAGAAAGCCCGGTTCTCAAATTCATACCCCAAGGATACCCAGCCCTCAGCGTTCTCTGACCACTCAGGCACCAAGGGGACATGGCAGCAGGTACCTTCATGTAGGCATTGAGGGCAGGGATCCGGGTTTCGGCAATTTCCTGCTTCACACCCATGTAGACTTTGGCTGTGGAGAGAAACGCTGCCCAGAGCCTGGACCACATGGTGCCTGCCCTTCCACTGCTCCACCGGCAGATAACTGCCCAGTGCCCCTCTCCCCAGCTCAAAGCTCTTCCTGCCTTCTGTCATGGAATCAGGGTGTCACCAAGACACTTTCCAACTGCATCTTCTAATCATACCATCTCTAGAAGATAGAGGGAATTCTCTACATCATGCCTACATAAAGGTTTGTATACACATACACTCTCTCACATTTATGTATTCACACACATACACACTCAACACACTGTATATACTCTATACAGCCATGCAAAGCTCAAACATAAGAAGCCCATGCACACATACTCACCCACACAGACACATGCATTCACACTCACAAACATGCACACACACATGTGCATGCGCAAGAGCACACATTCACTCAAATGTACACACAAACCCACATGTGCACACATATACACAGATATACTGCATTCAGGAACATGTGCATGCATACATGTAAACACATACATATGTACAGTGTACCCACATGCACATGTATACACATATATGCAAATGCGTACAGAAAGTCTGTGTGCACACTCATCCAGTGTACACTACACATATGCATACAGATGCAACATGCGTTTACACACAAATGCATACAAACACACACAACATTCTTTAGCAGATGTGCATGTATTCGTGCACACACGCTCACAAGCCTTAGCCCTGAGCATGGCATCTCTGCCTGCCCTGATCACAGTGGTTTCCCATCCTCAGGCTTGGATAACAGTCCTGTCACAAGATCTTGAAAGCATCTCACTAGGTAGGGATCCCCAGAATAACTACATTGCATCTTGGAGGTGGGGGCTTCCCAAGGTCCCTGGTAGGCTGCCATAGTTAGAAACCATGGGTCCCAAGCCCCACTCACACATACTGACAAGTGCAGAGGATCAAGTATCTGTGGGCCAGTGAAGGAGGTGTGCCCCAAATGCAAGGAGCAGTGTTCTGGGAAAGAGGAAGCAGGTGATGTGACAAGTATCCTCCAGGAGCACCAGGAGACAGACGCTTGGATGAGCTGCCACCCAGAGGGCTGCACCAGAAAGCAATCCTGTCCAGCCAGCCATGTGCTACAGGACAGGCAGGCTGGGGCTGGGTGCCTATAACACCAGGAGGGTAGTTTATAAAGGTTGTAACTAGACAGGAGCATGAACAGGAAAGTGACAGTCACAGCCACCAGTTGGCTTGCCAGAGTGGATGTCTGGTATGAGAAGACAAGAAAGGACAAGGATGGCAGGGATATATTGTCCTGTTCCTAGGGCGGTCGGGAGGGCAGAGTGTGCACAAGGGTGAACAGGAATCAGGGTGGCAGGAGGGGAACTGGGGATAGAGGAGGCCTAGTAGGAGAAATGTAAATGGGATCCTCAGCTTCCAGACATCACACCAGAACCGCAGGACTCTGTCCTGAAGTCAATGTTGGTGGGGTGGAAGGAGCTGAAACCAGAGTAGAGGGAGATGCAAAGGTGGGACACTTCACGATAGCTCATCAGCTGGTGGGGTGGGGAGGAGCCTATGCAGATACCCTGCAGATGGGCAGTGTGTCCAGGAAACAGGCCAGAGCTCATAGAAGTTAAATGGGGAGTAGGAGAGTGAGGAAGGAATCCAAGGAGAGAGGTGTTAGCTCAGAATGGCAGCGTACCCTCCTGACCACTCCCAGTGGGGGAGGGAGAAACTGGAGGGGACTCAGCCCAGCGTCCTTGTTGGGGATGGATGAAAAGAATATGGCTCTTTCCAGAGTAGGGGTGTGCACACATGGGAGGTGGGCTGGAAGGAGGTAAGAAGGACAGGCCTCTGAGGCTTGGGGGAAGATTACATGACATGACATGACATGACAGCTGCATCTCCAAGGAGTCATTTGGGCTAGCTCAGGAGGGCGTGGCACTGGAGATGTAGAACAAGGTGGGCATGTGAGAAGGAGGTCTGGGAGGATAGGGATGGGGTTGGAGGCTATTTGTACTCAGAACTGTGTGCTACCCTGCTTCCTCAAGGGACAGACAGCCCTCATGGGTGGCTGAGGGAGATAGGAAAAAACTAGAATCCAGGTGCTGTGTGATCCCAATCTGGGCTCCCAGTGGGTGGATGGTCATATTAGGAGGCAGAAAAGGTACCCAGAGAACAGAGGGCTGGCAGTGTGGGGGAACACGCATACAGAGGTGGCAGCGGGGGCTGCCAGCCTGTGGCTACAGGAGGGCCTCTGACCAAGTGAATAGTTTGTAAAAGGGGGTTGAAATAACATTCTACAGAGCTGGAAGGAGAGGCAGGGACCTCAGGGCAGAGTCCAGCCTACCTGGCAGTGTGGGTAGGCTGCAGGTAAACGGGCTGCTCTTGCTCTCTGGCCCGAACCGTTCCTCCAGCTTGCTCTGCAGGGCATAGAACTGACGATAGCGGCGGTAGATGAGGTACTTACATCCACCTTTCGTCTTCACCTCAATGACAAAAACCTGAGGAGGACAGAGGCCGGTGGGAGAGGGGAGCTGGGCTGTGCGGGCAGCTGTGGAGGGCTGGGAAGCTGCATGGGGAGTTTGGGAGTGGTTATGAGATGAAAGTTGGGAAATGGAGGGGTCTAGAAAGTAGAGAGGTTTGGGGGGGCCAGAGAGGGACTGGAGGCGGGATTGCTAGGGAGGTCAGGGGACGGAAGGGAGAGGGACTGGGGTACAGGGATCCCAGAGACTGACATAGGACACTGAAGTAGGGAGGACCCAGAGGCAGGCATAGAAACGGGAGGTCAGGGGCGGAGCTAGCAGGAACAGGATGAGGTCAGAGGTCTCAGAGAGGGAACAGGCTTTCTCAAGCCCAGCCCTGTACTGGTGGGGTGGGCCTTCAATGAGGTGTCCTGTTGCCTGGATACATTCAGAAGCACCGCATATTCTATCCAGCACATGTTGGCAATCAGCCTGTCCAGTCAAGACGCCTCAGAGAATTGCCAGGTGTCCCAAAGAGAAAAGCTGCCATACTGAGACAAGAGACGAGAGATGGGCAAGGGGGTCAGAGGTCAGAGGGCAAAGGAACAGAGGCTGCTGACTTACAAAGTGGCTGGTGAAGCCCCTCTTCTCCTCGATGTCAGCAATGTTGGCTGAGATGGCCACGTCATCGGGAAGCTGCTCAAAGTCACTGAAGGAGGGCCAGAGGAGGGGACCAGTCACCGCTTCTGCCTGTTCTGGGCAAAGCTGGTGGGGCCCTGCTCTCCCCCCTTTGCTCCCGGTTCATGTCCAGAACCTCACTGATGCTGGGAACCCAGCGATATCAGGTCAAGCCCTGAGCATGAGGGATGCTGAGCTGGAGCTGGGCATCACCAGCTGGCTTCTCGGCTTCTCGTCCAAGCAACCACTCAGCAGTCACTCTGCCCACCTGGGAGCCTGCACCCCTCTGTGGCAGCCCTGTGCTAGGCTCTGCATGAATAGTGTGCTGGGGAGCCTGCAGGGGTTTGTATGAGTGTCCCCTACAGGCCACGGGTAAAGGCTTAGTCCCCAGAGTATCCCCAGGGAAGTGCTGCGAACCTCTAGGAAGGGCGGGCCTCATGGAAGGCACTTGGGCTCCCAGGGCTTGCCTTGAGGGGACTGAGAACATGTCTGTCTCCAGCCCCTATGCTTGCATCTGGTTCCAAATGGTACACTTTGCCTTGTACTCCTGCTTCAATTTGCTGCTGTTGCCGAGGCCCAAGGCAAAGGGGGTGCCCCACTTTTGACTGGGATCTATAGAAGCCTGGACCCACATAAGCCATTTTACTCCATATATTGACTGCAGTATTCGGTTACAGGAACATGAGGCTGACTGACAGAGCCCTCCCCCCACCCCCTACCCCTGCCCTCTGTGAAGAGACCCGACTCTAGGTAGATCAACTGGAATTCACTGGAAACTAGGGAGGTCCCTCCAGGCATTGGCAACAGCTTACACTAAGGTTCTGGGCCCCGAGGGAGAACCTGATGGCCCTCCAGGTGGATAAGTTAGTCTGAGGGAGCAGGGAACCAGGTGGGCTTCGGAAAAGCCTGATTTGAGGGGGTCACCATGGGCAGCCAGCAATGTGGATAGAAAAGGAGGGGCAGAGCCTGAATAAGACAGATCCATAGGAAGCCTTAAGAGCGAGAGGTCATATAGGACAGGATGCACAAAGATAGGACCTCAGATGATGCTATTAGCATTTTGTGTGTCCCTGTTTTTTCCTGGCCAGTCGAGTGCCAGCCATGCTCAGCATGGAATGTGCCTAGCTTGGACAGGCAGCATGTCATAATTGGCAGGAAGCAAAGGCGTGATGCAGCGTGAGGGAGTCTGTCGTGCCGGTGTGGTGCCCCCTGAGCTACAGGGCTAGTGCAGCTTTCCTCTGAACATCTACTGTTTAAGCCAAGACCAGTCCCTCTTTTCCCTGCAAACTAAAGCATTTCCAAAGAGACACACAACCAAGGTAAGGTGGCAGCATAGCTCAGTGAAAAAAGGGGTGTAGCAAGAATGATGCTTCTCTCTATATAGATATAGATATAGATGATATAGATATAGATATAGATGATATAGATGATATAGATGATATAGATGATATAGATATAGATATAGATGATATAGATGATATAGATGATATAGATGATATAGATATAGATGATATAGATGATATAGATGATATAGATGATATAGATATAGATATAGATGATATAGATGATATAGATGATATAGATGTAGATATAGATGTAGATATAGATATAGATATAGATATAGATATAGATATAGATATAGATATAGATATAGATATCATCCTCTCCCCCCCCCCCCTTCTAGGGTTTCTCTGTGTAACAGCCCTGGCTGTCCTGGATCTCACGCTGTAGACCAGGCTGGCCTAGAATTCAGAGAAGCCCCTGCCTCTGCCTCCTGTGTGCTATGACTAAAGCCATGTGCCACAACTGTCAGCCTGCCCAGCCAAGTGGCCCCCTGCTTCTAACCAGCACGGGGAGAGGCAGGGCTTCAGGACTCAGCTCAGGTCAGGCTAATGTGAGAGGTCTCTGGGCAGACAGCTAACAGGAAGCTGGTGTGCAGGTCTGGGACTGGCATGGTGGGGCTGACCTGGCATGACTAGGTTGGGAGCCACCTGTCTATGGCTTATGGCTGTGGTTAAGAATTACGACCCTTTGGGGAAGAGTTGCCACTGAATGGAAGAAGGCTGAGGAGGGCAATCAGAGAAAGAGAAAACAGGCCATCAAGCACAACCAAGGCCATCCCGCCAGCCACATTCCCAGACCAGGAATCGGGAAACGGGTATCCAGGCATTGGTGGCACATATCTGTAATCTTAGAAATTCAGAGGTGGAGGAAAGGGATCAGTCTGGGCTGCAGAGCGAGACCCTTGAGGAAGAGGGGAAGGCAGAGGCATAGGAGGATGAGGATAGGATGACAAGAAAGATGAGATGGAGGGAAGAGGGAGGGTGACAAGGGGGGGTAACTGGGTTCTCCTGACAGTGCCTGAGAGACAAATGGGACAATGTGTTCCATACAATGTGTCACAGCAGGGGGCCCAGGAGCCTGCACTTTGCACCCCAGTCCATGCTGCTCACCTTGCCCCCTGGGGCCTGGCCCAGCCCTGGATGGCACATTAGGACACTGGAGTCACCAAGCAGTGACTCAAGGGATCAGCAGACTAGTGGGGGTTGTGTCCCAGTCTAGAGGTCCTCTATGGGCACCGGTGACCACATGAGCCCTTGGGAAGAGTGGCCCCATCTACTTCCCCCAGAGGCTCAGTGCAATATTTCATTCAGTAGTAATTTCCTGGGCACTAAGGCCGAGGTGGAACAGGAAGGAGTGGGAAAGGAAGGAACTGCCATGGGTCATCTGGAAGGCTGAGTAACAATGATATAGCTGGCAGTGCTGACAGCACGCCAGGATCTAGGCACCTGAGTCACAGAACTAGGAAACTGAGTCCAGAGACGTTAAGGAGCTTGCCCAGGTGAGGAAGCTGGGATTTGAGGGATCTTGGATGAACCCCAGCCCTTGGCCTGCTCCCACATTCTGCCACCTGGACCATAGAACAGGACCCAGTCTTTCGTACCCCATAGCTCTGGGGAGTGGGGAAATGGTATACTCAACGAGTAATCCTCCTGCTTCACCCCGGCCCAGACCTCTCTGAGGGAGAGGTGACCCTTACCAATCCTTCAAGGAATCAGCAGCACCACAGAAGTTAGAACACCAGAGGGAAGCGAAGTTCCCGGCCGCCAAAGGCAGGAAAGCACAGAGGCGTTGGCAATGGCAGCAGGGAGGACCTTTCAGGCAGAGGAGGCAGCACAGAGTACAAAGGCCTAGCTTCCGTGTAAGAGGGGCAATTTCAAGGAACCTTGGAGAGGCATGTTGATAGAACACAGGCTATGAGGCAGAATAAGGACAAGGCAGGTCCCACCCACACAGGGATCTTCATGGCTTGTGGAAGGACCTCAACTTTTTTCTGGGGTAGAAGAACCCAGAAGTGTGCTAGGCAGCACTGGTATCAGAAGACATAGCAGGTTGGACCAAAGAGACCTAGGGGGCCTCTCCCATCCTCTGGTTCCTCCTACCCCTCTAACAATGGAGACAATGTCATATGGTCAGGAGATGCCCTCTGTGACAACCAGGGTCCCTACAATCTCAGAAGGGCAGCGATGCTCTCACACTGCAACCCTAAGTGCCCGGAACAGCACTAAGTCCTTCTTACGAGACTCAGCAATTACCTGTGACTAGCCAGCATGCTGGCAGATGCAGTGTGAGTAGCCTGGTGGCTTTGCTAGGGTGGCAAGGAGGCTGTGGTGTGGGGATAGGGCAGAGGCCTGCGAACCCACTAAACCTCCAGGATAGCTGTCCACTCGGGTTCTGCTGGGGTGACACCAGGCCCCATGCACAGGGGAACTGCTAGTGATGGTCAACTTGTGGACCTGGTCTGGAGGAGCCCTGAAAGCTGCAGGTTCATAGCACCCTCAACCACAGGAGGGGCTGGCAGGTGGCCATAGGGACTAGACTCCCCAGCTGCCCTTGAAGTGGCCCCGTTTAGCTTTGGATGTTTGCCCACAAGTTTTTAGAAAGGGATGTTTTTTGTATATACTGTCTCCTTGTCTGTGTCTCTGCTGGGGTGATTCTAAAGACAGTACTGGAAATGCTGGATAGGCATTGGACCCAGACCCATGACCCCATGAGGGGCAGAGGAGGGGAGCTGCTCCTCTGAGGGCAGAGAGCAACTGTGAAGTGGGCGGAGTAGGTGGAGGAAACACAGCCCTGCAGGGCATTACCGGTATCTCCTGAACCCTGCACTATGGAGGGCCATTCTGACCCCCGCCCCAGAGCTAACTCCTATTGCCACACAGACAAGCCCCCTCTGACCTTTGACCTGCAGAAGCCTCATCATTTTTGCCAGACTCCATGGCCCTGTGCTCCCACCTGGGCCTCATCAACCAGACCCAGCTCTGGCGTCTCTCAAATGGTTCGGAGGGAGGGTTGCTTCCTAATGCTGCTTTTTGTTTGATCCAGGGAACAGACTCCAAGCTCTGACATTTGGGTCTTTGAATGCAGATGGCAGCACAGACCTGGCTTCTGAAGGGACACTGAGCAAGGGCTGACAGAATGAGGTGGCCAGGTCCGGGGCCACCAGGCCTTGCTCTTCCTATCTATACATTGGCCATTTTGTCCGAGATAGATCTAGGTCATTCTTGAGCTCTAGCAGATTCCACACACACACACACACACACACACACACACACACACACACACACACACACACACTGTGTTAGACATCTAAGGGCCATTCAGGAAAAGGAAGTGAAATCTGTCAGCAAAGCGAGGGCTCTATGATCCTAACCCTGAGCAAAGACGGGAAACACAAACACAGAGGATGATTCTGCCTGAACGGCTGATGGAAAGTCACCTCTGACTGCAAAGTACCAGGAACCCAAGCCTAGTCCCCAGGACACCTGTGCTCTCAGGTTCTGCCATCTACTCATCCTGTGGCCTTTGGCCACACCCAAGCCACTCCCCACTCTGAGCCTCAGAATTCTCATCACCGACCCACAAAGTCAAGGTTCCAAAAACAGTTGCGGGAGCCTGCATCTGGTTTTGATGCACTGATACCAGGCACAGAAGGGACAACCTCTTCACCCCCATAGCCCCTCACAGGCCTGCTGGGAACAGTGAGAAAGCCTGGGAGAGAATGTGGACACACTCTCACCTCTCCGAACGCAGCTGCTGGGCCAAGGCCATGGCTGTGGGTAGTCGGTAGAGCAGGTGGACGAGGGCCTTGCACTCTCACTTCCTCCTGTCTGTATCTGGGAGCCACTGAGGTTTGGAAGTCTCCAGGAGGCCCCTCCCCAGCTCTTCTGGACCCTCCCTTAAGTACCTCTTTCAGACTCCAAGCTGCCTGGTCCCACTCCTCCTCACCCACTTCCTGGCTGCATAGCAGTTGAGGAAGTACTACCCTTGGGTCCTGGGCTTGATGAGGCCACTGGCGTTAGGGACTTCCTCACTGCCTGTCTCTGGTGCTAAGCCCCACCCACCAAAGAAATACGTTCAGCTTGGTCTGGAGCCCTGTGGCCCTGGGAACTGATTGTCACTCACATTTCCCTTGCCCAAGCTTCCAAGGCCTGCCATACCTAGAGTCCTCTATGTACTAGGGTGTGAAGGATGACTTATGTCCCCTCACCCTGGTGCTCTGGACTTGCTCTCCCAGAGCTGCCAAGAACACTGAAGCTCTCCTTACAGCCTCCACCTCTCTACTCTGCTCTCAGAAGAGCCCCACTCCTCTCGTGCTGGCCTTAGAATCCCCAAGGCCCTGCAGGCTGCCCCCTCTCCCCGGCTCTCCCTTCCCTCGCTGCCTCCTCGTCTCCAATGCTCCCTTCCTGCCTTCTGTAGGGTCTCGTCTAGGAAGTTGTCCTTTGAGCGACAGGCCCATCCTGACGACACCTCCCCTTCACTCTCAGGGCTTGTCCTTCAGCCAGCCCCTCCCAGCTACAGTTCCCTACTCCTGTGTGTCCCATGTGTGTCTGTGTGTCAGGCTGCCTCTTCCGGGCCAACACCACCCTTCAGACACCCAGACTACGTGAGCAGAAGGAGGAAGCTCTTGATCAGTTCCTCCTAGCGCACAGGGACCTTTGATTCTGCAGGGAGCTCAACAGAAAAAAGTTTACAATGAGTTTGGACCCAGCAGCCCACAGAATATCCATCCCTCCTTACTCACATGCCCTGATAACTTCACTCACTGGTGTGTGCAGAGGGAGACAGCAGCCTGCATGGTGCCCCTGGCCATCACTAAATAAGTGAGTCTGAATTCTGTACCCCCTTGTGCCAGAACCAGTATTGTATCTCCCCCACTTGGAGGAGAGGCTATGGGGACAGGGCCACCCACATTTCTCACCGTAAATAAGGCTTAGTTGGAACCAGCCTCAGACTCCCTAGGATCTGGCTCCTAGAATACAAAACTGCTGGTAGCCAAGACCCTTACTTTGAAGTGTACCCCTCCATCCTGCCTCCACAAGGGGCCTTCTGGTCCTGTTTTAGCCCAGAGCGGATGGATTTAGCATCCCAGGGTAGAACCTGCCCAGTGAGAATTGCCCTCCACATGGCCCAGCAGGGCATGGGCTTCTGGGGAGATGGAAACAAAGTCAGAGAAAGTCACACGAGGGGACAAGAAAGAAAAGGAGAGAGGACACTCCACCAGTGGCTGTGTGTTCAGGCATTTGTGCTGCACAAATAGATCAAGGTGGCAAGCGAAAGGCCTGTTTTCCTGCAAGCACATAAAAATGCTGCTGTCCATAAGGTCTTTTAAGTATACTTACAAGATCTCTGTTCAAGACAAAGAAAGATGGTCTCCGGTTCGAGATGGGTAGGAGTTACACCCATTACTTAAGCGAGAGACTGAGTCACTGGACCTTGGGATCAGCAAACACGTGTGCTACTGGAGATGAGACTCTGCTGGAGACCAGGCGCAGGCCACAGGTCCCCCTGCTGGCAGGATGTCCGCCCTGAGCTCCCATGAGGAGCTGGATGTCACAGCAAAGATTTCAAATGATTTCTCAGCTGTTGGCCTGGGCGGCCGTGGGAGCCGAGGACCTCTTCCAGGCATGGGTGGGCAGAGCGAGTTAAAACACTAGTTCAGAGCCCAAAGCCTGAAGACCCCCCTGCTGTGAAATCCAGAGAAAAGCTGGCCCCGAATTGTGCTGGACGAACAGTTTGGAGTCAGCACAACACAAACTACAAGCCAGGCGGCCCGGGCTTCAGAAGGAGCCATGCCTGAGGAGCGAGCAAACACAGGTTCTCGCTCAGGACTCAGGACTCAGGGCCCTGGTTTTAGGGGAGCCTGGGAAACTGGGAGGGGTGCAGTAGTGGAGGGTGTCTGTGAGCATCAAGGTACAGGTTGGCCCAACGGGAGGAGAATGTTGGTCAACAGTCAGTCAGGAAACAGGAAATGATGACATCGATTCCACAAGAGAATGTCACTTAGCACTAGTGAAAGATTGTGTCATGGCGTAAGCGCCCCTCCCGGCTTCAAAATGTGTTTGTCTGGGGCTACGCAGCATGTGTGATGTCTTGAGTTCAATCCCAGCAGCCAGAGGTGGAGGCAGGAGGGTCAGAAGTTAATGACCTCCTTATCTGCACACCAAATCCAAGTCCAGTTTGTGCAGAGACATGTGTGCAACTGTGCGTTGGCAAGTGTGGGGGGTTTTCAGGGTCTCCAAAGGACCCTCTCTCTCGAGAGTGGTGGCAATCACAAGCAGGAGAGAGAACTCTTCTCTAATAGAGTCTTGGTGGTGGCCCATATCAACATACAGACACACAGACAGACAGACACACACACACACACACACACACACACACACACACACACACACACACACACACACACACGGCAGTGTGAACTCCCACAAGCCAACACACACTCTCTAAACCATTTCTCATTTATTTTCTTTTTGGCTGTGCGTGCGTGCGTGTGTGTGTGTGTGTGTGTATGTGTGTGTGTGTGTGTGTGCATGTGTGTGGGCGCGCGCGGTAAGCACTCTAGTCCACCTGCTCGGGTTTCCCACACTCAGTCCTCCCTCCCCACAAGGGATCCTCCTGTGTTCCTGACTCAACTTGGGAGACACTGGGCAGCAGGGGCCAGGGGTGTTTTAGAGGGGGCCTGTGCCGCACTGTGATGGGGCAGCCCTATCCTTTCTCCCCTGCCTGGGCTTCTGCTGAATGCAGCTATTCCTCTGGCTCCTTTTAGGGGAGAATGCTGCTGCTAATTTTATGCACAGCTCTGAGGCAGTGTAATTGGAGGCCAGACATTCTGTCAGCAGTGGGCTCCAGTCCTGAGCTGCCATGCTTCCTGTACTCTTCCCTGTCCCTGCCCTTCCTGCCATGGTGCCACCTGTCCCAGGGAGGAAGATTCAACCAGGCTCCCTTAAGAAGTAAGCCTCCACTGCTTTGCACACTATCAAAGAACCTCTGGTGCGATCTGACCTCACCCCGACTGCTGGGGGCCTCTACCCTCAGTAGCCTGACAGTAAACAAGCAAGCAAAAGCATCAGGAATGTTGGAGTGGAAGGCAGCCTGGGCTACATAGCAAGCCTTTGTCCCAAACAAACAAAAATCCATCTAATTTGGAGCCCAAAGGCCACATGAAGACTAGCATGTTTCATTCATGGAAGAAAGTTCCCAACCCCTCACTTCCTTCCAGGTTCTTTCCAGACACCCCCAAACTAATAATTTAGTGACCAGTTTAGAAACTTGAGGTGAGTCAGGAGGAGGGGAGAACTGCCAGAGGAAGTTAGGGGTGTGCAGGATTTAAACGAAATACTAACAATGACCAAGAGACTGAAGTGTTAAAATACACACTACAAACTCAAAAGCAGGTTCCAGGGCCATTCAGAAAGGGACATCTCCACGTGACCCACATTTTCTGGTATCCCCAGGAGGCCAAACATGCTCAGAAAGTAGTTGGGAGTCCCCAGAGTCTGAGCAGAGAGAGAATGTACAGGTCACAACAATCCCAGGGCACACGAGACAGGGGGATGAGTCAGGCAGCTGCCAGCAGTCAGGGCTAGGAGCCCTACCAGCATGGCCTGGAAGGACCCCGGAAGCCCTTGTGAGGCTGGTAGCTCTGCTGTCTGCATCAGCTGCTCTCTTGGGAACAGTAGGAAAGTCCTTGATTAGAGAGAGCAAGATTCCTAGGGTTCCCTCATGCACTGAATTCCCCCATCCTGACCCACATGTGTCTCTCCATAATTTATGAGAGGAGCTTCACTGGAGGCCTCCCTGAGTCATAAATAGCCATTCTGGGCAGATCCCGGGCATAGCTGAGCACCCAGCAGCTTAGGGGAGGCAACAAGAAGGCAAATGCCCTGAAGAAGGGCCCCGCCCTCTCCAGAAGCAGAGCCAGTGTGAGCTCACAAGCTTAGTCCTACTTCAAATGCATAATAGGTAGTGAGGGAATTATAGATGCTAACACTGTGTGTGATTATTTTCTTAGCATGACTTGACCCTTCACCTCTCTCTCTCTCTCTCTCTCTCTCTCTCTCTCTCTCTCTCTCTGACATGTCTATCACCCATTTGTCTTACTCCTCTCTATGATACAATTAATCACATTGAAATTTAATTCCCCCATCCATATCCATCATTCACTCTCACTATCCATCTCCACACTTATTAAATTTTGATGGGAATGAACACCAGATGGCGCCATGATTCAGTTGTAAGGCTTCCTCTGCAGCACCACCTAGAGGAGTACATAAGCATCTGCCCACTGGCTCTAATAGACTCTAAGTTAATGGCTGGACTGAGGATACTGAAGTCCCTCTCCGCCAGCCATGAGTATGAAAGCAGACAGAATGCACCGAGAAGTGTTTGTGTTGGCACACAGTCTATGAATGGTGGAGAGGAGCTGTGTCACAGCCCTTAGGACAGAACCATGGTCCAACTTGGAATGGAGTGGTTTTGATTACTGTTACTCCATCTGCACCCTGGTGTGCACAGGATGGGTAATGTTCTCATACCTGTTCTGGAGATGAGAACACTGGGGCGCTATTAGACTAGGAGACTAAAGTGATTTCAGAGTGATGTGTGGAGCTCCACTGTGTCTGAATCCCAAACTCATGGTGTTACTGTGCCACAATGCCCCTCAGCCATCCATCATCCATTCATTCATCCACATTGCCTGAAACACATAGGTTCAGATTCTAGATGATGGTACACTGCGACCACAGTGTTTTCACTTTATGTGGCTTCCTTCTCTCATAGACACATAGCAGAAGAATGGAAACATATCTTCAATTTATGACATCAGATTGGGGTATCTTTGGATTGCATTGTGTTAAAATGTTTGATTGTCAAAAATTGCTTTCTGAGCTGCTGGCTTGAGTTTTTTTTTAAGTACCATTTGATGGATTTTAGCTCTGAAATGGCTCTAAGGTACTGTCCCTTTGTACTGTGGTCTCATTGTTAATGATCATAAAATCAACTATCTACCAACTCTGCAAAACATTAAAGACATTCGACACCCTGCAAGATCATATCTTTACTCAAGATTTAATAATTTATTTTAAAAATAGCAAGCATGCCCCCTCATTAATATGCTAATTTGTTTGTTTTAAGCTTTAATAAATTGTAAACTTATATGTATACCAAGGAATTGTTTTAAAATAAAATTATATTGTCAGCAAATATTTGACTTGTATATCTGTTTATGCATCTATGTACCCAGGACCTGTATAAACTTATTAGGTATGAAGAGGTTGTGAGCAAGTAATTTCAGAGGCCCCATACTAGGTCACCTAGAAAAGGTTCTGCCACCACCTGTCATGTTCCAACACAGGAATCCTGAGTGACAAACCACATCCAAAGCATGTCACCAACCTGCTTCAAAGCTACATGGGAGCAGGGTGCCATATGCTGGCCGGTGCCCTGGAAAGGGAAGCAGGAGTACATAGTTGTTAAGGAACACAGCACCCTCCATCTCTCTTCTCTTCTCCCACTGGAAAACGGCCGAGTGACAGCGAACCTGCTCCATTTGGATTGTCAGTGAGGGAGAATTGTCACAGTGCTCTGCTCAATGACAGCACAGAAGTGGCAGCCACTTTCAGGAAAAGCTAGATAGTAAACACTCCAGACTTTGTGGGGTGCTGTTCTGTCATGATTGCTGTATTCTGTCGTTATGGCTTGAAAAGAGCCATGGACAGTAAATCCTGACAGTCCTTTAGCAGCCTGGGTACAGCCTTTGCTCTGTATTCACACAACTCACTCCAGAGTCAAGAGGGAAGAGCCAGGGCTTCTGGGCGAGGAAATCTGAGGCAATCTAGGAAGATTCGTCCTCAGTGGGAGGAGGCAGAGTGCGGCTGCAGGGACACCTCTTGCCTGGATGTGATCATTGCCTCCATCCCAGGACAGCATGTTTAGGGCAAGTCATGTGTCACACTGATCTTTAAATCTTTAGTGTCCAAACAGGGTTCACTGTGTGTGGAAAAAAGAAAGGGAAAGAGAGAAGGGGGACAGACGGGAGACAAGTGGATGGACAGACAAACGGGGTGCTGTGCTTCTGGCCCCAAAAGTGCCTCCTGCGGGAACTGTGCCCATTCTACCTCTTGATGGGTTCTACCATGAGAAAAGCTGTCTTAACAGGCCCACACTGTACCTGCTGGATCACTGTGCCTCTCCCTCCCCCAGGCTCCTGGAGCTATATTTCCAGTTTACAATTGATCTTCCAATCAAGGGCTAGACTTTTCTTTACTGGCTTCCCAGCCCCTTGCCCGAGGGTAAGCTACTTTCACCAGGGACCTGTTATCCCTAGAGCCCCTGTCCCAAACGAAGCTTTCCGCCGGGGGCAGCTTTGGCCTGCCTTCGCCCCTTCCTTCCACCTCCATGCCCTAAGTCTGGGGCTCCTTCCCTGGGATCTCTACAACCCTTCCTTGGCTGCCTTCTTGCCAATCACTTTCCCTGGGTATATGTGTGTGTGATCTCACAGGTCTGCAGGCTGTCCCTGAGCCAGATTCTTGTGTCACTGTCCCTGGCCAGTCACTTGTCCCAGTTGTCCTGCAGTCTCTCTAAACAGTACCTCCCCTTCAAGAATGCCCTGCTCACCAGGCATCACCTTGGCTCCCCCCTTCCTGCTCCTACACAGTCTGTGTGCACCTGGCCTCCTTTAGGGCCCTCCAGCCCTGTCCCAGATCATACTGCCATCCTCCATCTGTGTTTTATGTCAAGGGCTGCCCCTTAGGATCTTCCTGTCCCAGACCTCCCATCCACACTGGCCCCCAAATCCTACTGCTCCTTATGCTTCCGTCCCTCCAGTCTCCCCATGAGTGGGAAGAATTATGTTCTAGCTGAGCGAGGCTCGAGTCTCAACTGGGCTTCCTGCCCTTCCCTTCCCAGAGCAAACCCCATGCTAAGCATGGAAAAATCACTGACTCTGCCCTAAGGAAATAAGCTAATAATTTATTCTTAGTCAATGGTGAGTGACTGTGGCTGGGGAACATAGATCCGAGTTACCCTGAATGACATGTTCTGAGTGGAAAAGGTCACATGGGCTTTGATAGTCACAGGAAAGTCATAAATCAATATGCTTATAAAAGGCAGAGGTCAGGACGTCAGACACACAGCTGCAGCAGGGTAGCACAGGGGTCTGAGGGGTTTAGACCATAGCCTTAGCTTTACTCTCGATGGAAGCTAGAGGTGTGTCGTGCTTATCTGCATTCTGAGTTATACAAAAACCTCTGCCAGGCTTGCCTGTAGCCTCGGGACTCAGGAAGTAGAGGCAGGAGGGTAGGAGGTCAGTGTCAGCCTCAGCTACATAGTGAGTTCCAGGCTAGGCAAGGCTACATGAGACCTTGTCTCAATACATAAAATAAAATAAAATAAAAATGCTAAGTCAGATGTGGAGGTAGATAGGCAAAAAGTGGCTACAGAAAGGGCTGGTGAGATGGGGCAGTTACTTGATTACCTGAGTTGGAATTGCAGGACCCATATGTTGGAAGGAGAGAACGGACTCCCTCATTTGTCCTCTGACCTCCATACACATGCTGTGGCGTGTGCGCACACATGGACATATGTCAATAAACACACATAATATTTATTTTTAAAAGATGGTCAAGATGATTCTGACTCTTCCTATGCCACCTGCTCCACAGGCCTTTGCTCCCTCTCAGCCTGTGGTTCTGCTTCTGCTCCTGTGGTTTCTTTCCACTGATTTATCCATATCTGTGTTAGAAATGCAGGTGTTCCAATTACAACAAAGAGCATATCGAAAAGCCTTTCCCACACTCAAAGAAATCCAGCCTCCTCCTATTGTAAAACCTGGCTACAGCAGCCAGGAAATGACTCCAGAGTAGTAACAGAGAAAAGAAAGCCATCTGTTAGTAACAAGGCAGTGTGGAAGGTGGTGGGCCAGACCCCCTAATGTGCTCCTGGCTTCCTGGGTGTGAAGGTTACTTAAGCAAGAGAAAAAGGAAAGACCTTAACTCTTGTGGGGAAGGTGTTCCCTGCTCTCCTCAGTGGCTTTCACTGTTTGTTCCTCTACGTGGTTCTTTGTTTCTGAACAGAAGCTGACACTGTCATTTTCATTTAGTATTTACCCATTTGTTTTCTTTTCTAAAAATTATGTTATTTATCTCTTTCTGTAAATGAGAATCCAGTGCTCTCCAGAGCCTAACTCCCTCTCCTATTCCCCCAAGATGTTTCTATCATGACTTTTGGTTGTAACCTGTAACCGGTGTTGTAACAATGGTCTGGTGTTCATCTACATGACCACATAAATTATTTATTAAATGTCATAGTGTGTATTGAGGTGATTCACCCCCTCCTGAACAACTTTTGTTTTTTCCATA
This sequence comes from Cricetiscus sungorus, assembly GCA_030556225.1. Classification (NCBI taxonomy): domain Eukaryota; kingdom Metazoa; phylum Chordata; class Mammalia; order Rodentia; family Cricetidae; genus Cricetiscus; species Cricetiscus sungorus. The sequence goes on from JANBXA010000031.1 coordinate 23,919,965, forward strand.
AATCAATTATTGCTTTGACTGTTTAATTTGACAGTTAGCTCTTTCCTTCTCTGCCGCATGGTTGTTGTTTCAGGGCTGAGCTCTGCTATTGCTCCAACACCATGCTTGCTTGCCTGCTTGCCGCCATGCTCCCAGGCATGACGCCATCTTAGTTACTTTTCTATTGCTGTGACGAGACACCATGACCAAAGCAACTTATATAAGAGACCATTTAATTAGGCAGGCAGGCAGGCAGGCAGGCAGACACTGAAGCAGTAGCCGAAAGCTCACATCTTATCTAGTGAAGGCGGACAGCAAGACTGGGTCTACAGTGGGATTTTGAAATCTTAGAGCCCTCCACCATGACACACCTCCTCCAACAAGGCTGTACCTCTTAATCCTTCCCCAATCAATTCCACCAACGCAGGAACAAGCATTTAAATGGGGGCCATTCTCATTCAAACTACCACAGTGATCATAGAGTCTACTACCCCTTGAAACCCTGAACCTCCAAACTAAATACTTTCTTTTATAAGTTTCCTTAGCCATGGTGTCTTTTCACAGCAATAGAACTAAGGCATTCAGAGAGGACAAGGGCTATAAGGGACTCATGGCCTGCTAGGGACAGGCACCAGGTCACCCAGGGCTTTGCCTTCACTCGCTCAGTACTTCTGTGGGCAGAATAGACAGAATGAACTATTTATAAGTAGATGGAGGCCAGGACTACCAGACTGATGCAGCGTTACCCTCCCGGAGCTGTTCCTTTCTGTAGAAGGTCCACTTACCACCCCCTGCCACACCTCAGACTGTGCTATACTTTCAGAGACAGACACCCCAAGGAATGTGAAGAAAAAGAAACACAGAGAGAGCCTTTCCCCCTTGAAATCACCTACCCGGCAACAAGGCTCAGGCTTAAAGGGGCAACGTTCCCTGTTCAAAGTTCTACACGGCCTGGGGCTTCCCATTCAACCGCAGAGGAGTCAGCATCTTCATTGAAGAGCCTTCTTGTGTTGCTCCAGCTAGCCTTGAGCTGCTGGGCTCAAATAATCCCCCTGCCTCAGCCTCCAAAGCATCTATGACCCTGGGTACACACTGAAGTATTTTCATTGTCACTAGACCACTGTCTTAAGGGCAGGCCCAGTTTGCAAGCTGATTTGGAAGCGCGTTTGTGGAGTCACTGTTTGTAAGTCCCTCTTCTGTCCTTTCCTGCTGTTGTTGGGGCTTTGCAGTATTGCCTGTTTGCGTATCAATTACCATACCAGAGACTCAGCTAGACCCTTCACATGTCAGATGAGCTTTCTGCCTCAGAATTACAGCTACGGTCTTCTTTTTGACCTTTTGTTTTGTTAAGATAAGGTGCCTGTCTTTCTCCACGATTCCAGACCTGCACCCTCAGTCCTTGCCTTGACCGTCGTTTAGGTTCCAAGCTCAGTGTCCCCATTCTAAGGGATAGGGTCATGGGATCAAAAGATCTTTAGGCAAAAGCATGGAGCCAGATGGGTGTTCACAGTGCCATGCGGTAAGGGAAGCTTTCCAAGCCCTGTGGACAAACTCAGGCAGTACGGGGAGAAACAGGTCACACATTTTCTGAATCCTGAAAAAGTTTCAAAATAAAAGCCTCCAAAGGCAATAGGCTAGAGACAGAGGTGATCTGCACAGGGACAGGGTGGGGCCTAGGAACATGGATAGGGAGGAGGCTGAGGTCTGGGATGAGAAGGGACTTTCTGGGGAGGAAGGTAAGGCTGTGCTGGTTGGTCACCTCTGGGTGACATACTGACACAGACTTCTCCCAGCTCCCAAGGATCCTCTCTAGTACTGTGATGGTTAATGTCTGGCATATCTGCAGGCCCCTGGACATCACCTGCCAATCACAACAGTTGTGAATAAGGATTTTGAATATGACTCATTGAAAGAGCTGTGACATTAGCTGTGACATTAGACATAGACACTAGTGTGGCTCAGAGTTTTGCTTCTGTAATGGTGTCACTGATCCACAGCTGACCCACCTCTACAGAGCCTGGTGTGTGTCTGACACATCCCTGAGGTAGGTAGGCACTGGGTCGGTGGTGGGTCAAACAAGCAGTTTTGAGGCACAGCTTAAAATCAGGGCCTAAGAGATGTTGTACAGCCTTGAAAATAAAACAGAAGAAGAAAAATCGGAGAGGAGAGGGTACCAGGTTACTTTGAGTAGGTTCGGTTCTGGAAGGCCCTCTAAGTTACACTGGGGAGTCTGAGCTTTTTATGGAAGCCCAAGAGAAGCAGGGGTTGTGGCATTTGTGTAATGCTATGGTCCTGTGATCTTGTTTCTATGTTGTAAAAATGGAAGAGGGCAGTGAGAGATGGGAGACAGCTCAGTAGGTAAAGTACTTGCTACATATCCCTGAGGACCTGGGTTCAAGACCCCAACGCACATGTAAAAGCCAGATGGTTGTACTGGGCAAGGGGCAGAGACGGGTAGACTCTTTGGGGGTCTCACTGGCCAGCATACATTGGCAAAGAGGAGCTATCTTGAAAAACAAACAAATAAAACCAAACCACTTAAAACAAAAAATGAAGCAAAAACTAAAACCCCACGAAAAAGAAAATGCATGGGAGTGTAATTTGAACTTCAGGGCAATTGACCAAAATAATGAATCCCAACGAAATAGAAAAGACTTGAGGAAGCTTGTAGTATGGCTTTGTCACTTTGCCAGTCTGTGATGAACTTGTGTCTCCCCAGGTATCCCTCTGGCCTCTGAGCACAGGGACTTCAGGACTGTCACACCACGTCTGGGTTTTCCCTGCTGGAAAAGAGGATGTCTTACACGGGGCATTGTGGGAGTGATCTAGTCTTTCACTGGTGGAAACCGGAAATGTTCAGTTTATTCGTGCTGTTACCACAGTATTCTCAGTGTCGGGTGTGGAGGCACATTCGTGTCATCCCAGGACTCAGGAGGGCCATGAGGTCAGGGTCATTCTCAGCTAAATGGTGAATTCAAGACCAGCACGAGCCACACAGTAAGATCCTATTCCAAAGTAAGAAAAAGAAGGGAAAAAGGAAGGATATTCTTGGGGCAAGCATAGACAAGTAGTTGTTAGGTCAAAGGGTTTGCACATTCTAATTAGATACAAGTGACCAAACTTTAAGCAATGGCCTCTCCTCCTCACCATCACTTCTGATCATCATTTGCCTTTTTTTTTTTTTTTTTTTTTTTTTATCTGATAAGCTCAGATCCTGACGTGGTCTTTGTGCTTCTTTGGAAGATGAGGCTGAGTGGAGTCTAAAGCCTTCTCTTCCTGGTCCTCTCTCTTGCCACCTTCCTGTCTGTGGCCTGGGACCCTTCCCTGCCTTCTCTTGCCAGCTCATCCATCTCCACCTCTATGAGGCCAGCGTGAAGCTCTGCACTGGTTATTTCTCCACAGCACGTGGTGATGGCATTTTATTTCCATCCTCTGGATTGCTTGTGATAGTTATCCTTATCCCCTGCCCCCGGCAGAACTTTCTCGTTTTCCTACAGTAGCTGGCCGCTAATGTATTTCTGTTTTCTAGGCAGCCTGGTTGTTGAGGACTCCTGGTCAGCAGGTTAGAGGTGGGTGCTACCTCAGCCACTGGCTGTGCCCCACGCCCTGCACCACCCTGGGGCTGACCCTTGGAGACTCAGCAAATCTGCTCTTTGGCCTGTCGACTTGACCGAGAGGGATACTGCCTGGCCTTTCACGGCCAACCCTGGGGTGATCTGGCTTTGGTCCTCCTGGACATCTAGGTCCTTTTAAGGAGTTATGCATCTTATACGTTCCTTAATCCCCTGACTAAATTTACCAGCCGTCTCTTGCAGCCAAGACATTGGCTAAATTAAACTCCACAGTGGTGGACACGGTGTATCAGATGCGGCTCTGTAACTGTGGCGGGGGCAGCACCCCCCTGACTGTCCTGAGGCCTGGAGGTCAAAGCATCTAAGGGGGCCTCTTCCCTTCAGAGCACCATGTCCCACTAGCTACCAGGACACTTCTTTTTTTCTTTTTTAAATATAATATGTTACTAATTCTTTCATACAATAAATTTTAGCCATATTCATCCCCCTCAAAGCATGAATTGCTGCTCCCCTCAGAGGTGTTGGATCCCCTCAGATTGGAGTTGGTTATAAGCCACATGACGGGTTGCTGGGAACTGAACCCCAGTCTTCTGTTTCTGGAAGAGCAGTAAGAGCCATTCTTCCAGCTCACGTGCAATGACTCTCTGTGGGTGCCCCTATTTCCCAGGCAGCTTCCTGGAAGTGCAAGTGAAAAGTAAAAAATTTACTAGCTGTCTGTAGGGACATGAACTCGCCACCCTAGGGCCTCCGTCCCCTGCAGGTGGTCGCTCACGGAACTCTCTTGAGAAAAATAGTTCCTGAGATAACTCCAGGATGTTCCAACAACCTCTGTGGAATGTTCCAACGCCTTGTTTAATACAATACATAGCTTAACTGATAAGTAAACATGTAACTCCGGATCTCCCCTACCCCCTTCCTAGTCAGCTGATAAGTAAACGTGTAACTTTGGACTTCCTCTATTTCCTTCCCCTCTTTTGATGTTTTTGCCTTTATAAACTTGTCACAAGATTGGGTCGGAGTCGAACTCCTCCACTCCCCTGTGGGTGTACGAGTCTCGACCCCAGCATGCTGGCCTGAGATCTCATCCAATTCCGTTTTCAATAAACTTCCTCGTGTGATTGCAGCAAGTCTGGTCTCGGTGCCTCACTGGGTGCGCGGTATTCCCGAGATTTGAGTGAGGGTCTCCCTTCGGGGGGCTTTCAATTTGGGGACTCGTCCGGGAGTTGCGCGACCACCCAGGAGTCCTAGACCCACTTGGAGGTAAGAATTTCCGTTCTGTTGTGACTCTGTGTTTGTGGCCTGTTCTAAAATCTGGTGCGATTGCAGTTTCGTCTTTGCAAACGCTCTATTGAGGCCGCTCTCCAGGAGGAGGGTGGAGTGGACAGGGATAGACGTGTCCAGGTGTCCACCGTTTGTTGGCCCTGGGAGACGTCTCAGGAGGACAGGAGGAGGACCAGGGACGCCTGGGTCGACCTCCGCGGGGAAGGTCGGGAGATAAATTTTCTCCTTGATGACCGGTGTCAAAGGGCCATTTCTAGCCTGTCTGACTCCTCTCAGAATTACTGGTCGACTCGGAGTCGACAGCTGCTTTTGTGTTCCTGTCTTTCTGTCTTTGTGCTTATTTTTGTTAATAGAGGTAAACATGGGACAGACCGTGACGGCCCCACTAACACTGACTCTGGACCATTGGACGGACGTTAAGACTAGGGCTCATAATCTTTCTCTTGAAGTCAGAAAAAGACCTTGGAAAACTTTTTGTTCCTCCGAATGGCCAAATTTTGGTGTAGGATGGCCTTCGGGAGGAACTTTTAACCTATCTGTCATTTCTCCTGTCAAGCGAATTATCTTTCAGGACACAGAGGGACACCCTGATCAGGTTCCATACATCCTCGTGTGGCAGAACCTAGTCCAAAACCCACCACCCTGGATGGAACCTTGGACATCAGGGATAGAGACGGTGACGGTGGCCGTGGCCGCAAAACCGAAAGTACCTCCTTCAGATCCGCCGGCGCCCGCTCCATCTGCTCCCCCGAGGATCTATCCTGAAATTGATGATGTTTCCCTCCTTGACCACCCTCCTCCCCCATATCCTCAACCCGTTCCTCATGCAGCCCCCACACAGGTGCCAGCCCCAACGGACTCTCGGACGGCCTCCGAAACAGGACCAGGGGCCGGAACTCGAAGCCGCAGGGGTCTCAGCCCGGAGGGATCTGGCGCAGGACCTGACTCCACCGTTGCCTTACCATTACGGGCTTACGGACCGCCCCAGCTCCAGGGCAACTAGTCCCACTGCAATACTGGCCGTTTTCGTCAGCTGATATGTACAACTGGAAAACTAACCACCCCTCTTTCTCAGAAAACCCCTCAGGCTTGACGGGACTCCTCGAGTCCCTGATGTATTCTCATCAGCCCACTTGGGACGACTGTCAACAACTCTTGCAGGTCCTCTTTACGACTGAAGAAAGAGAAAGGATCCTCCTGGAGGCCAGAAAGAATGTTCCAGGACCAGATGGGACCCGCACCAACCTCCCTAATCTTAATAGATGCCGCTTTCCCCTTGGTCCGCCCTGACTGGGATTACAACTCTGCGGAAGGTAGGGAGCGTCTCACAGTCTACCGCCGGGCTCTAGTGGCAGGTCTCAAAGGGGCCGCACGGCAACCCACCAATTTGGCAAAGGTAAGAGAAATCCTACAGGGTCCAGTGGAGCCACCCTCTGTCTTCTTGGAGCGACTGATGGAGGCTTATAGGAGATATACAACATTTGATCCCTCCTCGGAGGGACAGCAGGCGGCTGTAGCCATGGCTTTTATAGGGCAGTCGGCCTCTGATATCAAGAAAAAGTTGCAGAGATTAGAGGGGCTCCAGGATTATACTTCGCAGGATTTAGTAAAAGAGGCAGAGAAAGTGTATCACAAGAGAGAGACCGAGGAAGAAAAACAAGAAAGAGAAAAAAAGGAGGCAGAGGAGAGGGAAAATCGGCGGGATCGCCGCCAAGAGAGGAATTTGACTAAGATTTTGGCCGCAGTAGTAGGTGGAGAAAGGTCAGAGAAAGGACAGTCAGGACACCTGGGCAACAGGGCAAGAAGACCCCCCGGGAGGACAGAGGCTACAACTTGAGAAAGACCAATGTGCATACTGTAAAGAAAAAGGACACTGGGCCAGAGATTGCCCCCGAAAGAAACAAAAGGGCCCCAAGATACTGGCCCTGGAGGAAGATTAGGGGAGTCGGGGCTCGGTCCCCCTCCCCGAGCCTAGGGTAACTCTCTCTGTGGAGGGGAACCCCGTTAATTTCTTAGTAGATACAGGAGCCGAACACTCAGTTTTGACTAAACCATTAGGACAATTAGAATCAAAAAGAACTCTGGTTATGGGAGCCACTGGAAGTAAACTTTACCCCTGGACAACGGAAAGAAGTTTAGAAATAGGAAAACGCCAAGTAACGCACTCTTTTCTTGTGATTCCTGAGTGCCCTGCGCCCCTTCTGGGGAGGGACTTGTTGACCAAACTAAAGGCTCAGGTCCAGTTCACCCCGAAGGGACCAGAAGTCACCTGGGGAGAGGCCCCTATAACATGCTTAGTTTTAAGTCTAGAAGAAGAATATCGCCTCCATGAACCCAAGACTGGGATTTTGCCCCCTAAAGAGTGGCTGACAGCTTTTCCAGAGGTTTGGGCAGAGCAGGCTGGAATGGGACTGGCCAAACAAGTACCACCCGTCGTAGTTGAGCTGAAAGCGGCTGCCAGCCCCGTCTCAGTCAGACAGTACCCCATAACTCAAGGGGCTAAAGAAGGCATTCGACCACATATCCAGAGACTGTTACAACAAGGTATACTGATTCCCTGCCGGTCCCCTTGGAATACCCCCCTCCTGCCAGTACGTAAGCCTGGAACCAATGATTATCGACCCGTCCAGGACTTACAGAAGTCAATAAACGGGTACAGGACATTCACCCAACTGTGCCCAACCCTTACAACTTGCTGAGTTCCTTACTGCCTGAACGATCCTGGTACACCGTTCTGGATTTGAAAGATGCCTTTTTCTGTCTCAGATTGCATCCGAGTAGCCAACCCCTGTTCGCTTTTGAGTGGTGAGATCCCGAAGGAGGACATACGGGTCAACTGACCTGGACTAAGTTGCCACAGGGATTCAAAAATTCACCGACTCTTTTCGATGAAGCCCTCCACCGTGACTTTGTGCCCTTCAGGGCCCGGAACCCTCAGATTTCTCTCTTGCAGTACGTGGATGATTTACTACTCGCAGCTTTGACCCAGGAACTGTGCCTCGATGGGACCAAAAAGCTCCTAAAGGAATTGGGTGAGTTGGGGTACCGGGTGTCCGCCAAGAAAGCCCAGTTATGTCGCTTGGAGGTGACCTACCTAGGATACACCCTCCGAGAAGGGAAGCGGTGGCTCACTGAAGCACGGAAAAAGACTGTGATGCAGATCCCGACCCCCACCACTCCTCGACAAGTACGTGAGTTTTTCGGAACTGCAGGTTTTTGTAGACTCTGGATACCGGGGTTCGCCATGTTGGCGGCCCCTCTGTACCCACTCACTAAAGAAAAAGTCCCATTCACCTGGACGGAGGAGCACCAAAGAGCCTTTGACAATATAAAGACTGCCCTGCTCACAGCTCCTGCTTTGGCCCTGCCAGATCTGACTAAGCCTTTCACTCTATATGTTGATGAACGGGCTGGAGTGGCCCGTGGAGTTCTGACTCAGACCCTGGGGCCCTGGAAGCGGCCGGTGGCCTACCTATCTAAAAAACTAGACCCCGTTGCCAGTGGGTGGCCCTCTTGCTTGAAAGCCATTGCTGCAGTAGCCCTGCTTGTCAGAGACGCTGATAAACTCACTCTGGGTCAGTATGTGACTGTAATTGCTCCCCATGCTTTAGAAAGTATTGTGCGGCAGTCCCCCGACTGCTGGATGACAAACGCCCGGATGACACATTACCAGAGCTTGTTGTTAAACGATCGAATAACCTTTGCTCCTCCTGCTATTCTCAACCCGGCCACCCTGCTCCCCGAAGCAGACGACTCTACCCTGGTGCACCGATGCACTGATGTCCTGGCTGAAGAAACCGAGACCAGGAAAGACCTGACTGACCAACTTTGGCCGGGGGTGCCTAACTGGTATACGGACGGCAGCAGTTTTGTGGTAGAAGGTAAAAGAAGGGCGGGAGCAGCAGTGGTGGATGGAAAGCAGGTAATTTGGGCTAGCAGTCTCCCAGAAGGAACCTCTGCTCAAAAAGCTGAGCTTCTGGCACTGACTCAAGCTCTGCGTCTGGCAGAAGGTAAGGCTATCAACATTTACACCGACAGCCGTTATGCTTTCGCCACAGCCCACATTCATGGGGCCATCTACAGGCAGAGGGGCCTACTCACCTCAGCAGGAAGAGACATTAAAAACAAAGAAGAAATCCCGGCCCTCCTAGAAGCCATACATCTTCCAAAAAAATTAGCCATTGTCCACTGCCTGGGACACCAGAAGGGGGCTGACCCAGTCACAAAGGGGAACCAGATGGCTGATCTAACAGCAAAGCAAGCTGCCCAGGGAGCGGTAGTACTGGCGGAAGAAACTGGAACCCCGCCAGAACCCCCGCAAGCCATGGATCCCAGCTTCATCTATCCCTATAAAGATTATGATTTAATCAACGATATGGCCTGTGCAGGAAAAGCTCGGATGTTCAGTTCCGGCGGATTGGCAAAAACCAAGGATGGACGAATCATTCTGCCCTCTAAGGAAGGGCAAGACTATGTGAGACGAATACACCAGCTAACTCATCTTGGAAATGAAAAGCTTAAGCAATTAATCAAAGGTTCTAAATATTATGTTCTAAGATTAAATACAATAGTAAAAGAGGTAGTAGAGTCATGTCAGGCCTGCACCTTGACCAATGCTGCCCGGCCGTTCAAAGAACCTGGAAAAAGGATGAGGGGAGACCGGCCAGGAGTTTATTGGGAGGTAGACTTCACTGAAATTAAGCCAGAAAAATATGGTAATAAGTACCTTCTAGTTTTTATAGACACTTTTTCAGGATGGGTGGAAGCCTTTCCCACCAAGTCTGAAACTGCTCAAGTAGTAACCAAGAAGATACTGGAAGAAATCCTGCCCAGGTTCGGGATTCCCAAGGTAATCGGTTCGGACAACGGGCCTGCTTTTGTTGCCCAGGTAAGTCAGGAGTTGGCCACCCAACTGGGGACTAATTGGAAATTACATTGTGCTTACAGACCCCAGAGCTCAGGACAGGTAGAAAGAATGAATAGAACCCTAAAAGAGACCCTTACTAAATTGGCTATTGAGACCGGTGGCAAAGACTGGGTGACCCTCCTCCCCTTTGCGCTCCTTAGGGTCCGAAACACACCTGGACGTTTCGGCCTTACCCCTTATGAAATCCTACATGGGGGACCCCCCCCCTTGACTGAGTCAGGAGGGATATTGGATCCTTACACTGACTCTCCCTCCTCCTCTGCTCTGTTTACTCACTTGAAGGCCTTAGAAGTTGTCAAAACACAGATCTGGAATCAGATCAAAGAAGCCTACACTCCAGGGACCACCGCGGTGCCCCACGGGTTCCAAGTCGGAGACTCAGTCTTGGTCAGACGACATCGCGCTGGCACGCTTGAGCCTCGGTGGAAAGGACCCTATCTGGTGCTGTTGACTACTCCCACGGCAGTAAAGATAGACGGGATTGCTGCCTGGATCCACGCTTCTCACATAAAAAAGGCACCCAGTCAAAATGAAGACAACCACGAACATAATTGGACAGTGGCAGCCAGTGACAATCCTCTTAAGCTGTGCCTTCGCCGTAGCCCCAACCTTGGGGGATAACCCTCATGCCCCCCAAAGACTGACATGGGAAGTGCTTAATGAAGAGGGCACCGTTGTGTGGTCAAAAACCGCAGTGCACCCCCCTTGGACTTGGTGGCCGGATCTTGCACCTGATATCTGTAAGTTAGCTGCCGGTTCCCTGGCCTGGGATCTTTCTAATTATGACAATTTAGATAAACCACCCCCGGAGGTACAATGTGTCCCTCCTGGTATAGGGAGCACATTGGGATGTTCCGGACAATTCTTCTGAGCCAACCTCCAGGCAGCAGACTTCTACGTCTGCCCCGGGCAGGGACATAACAGAGAGATGAAGAGGCGATGTGGAGGGGCATCAGGTTATTTCTGTGCTAAATGGGGATGTGAGACCACAGGAGAAGCCAACTGGAATCCTTCCTCCTCCTGGGATCTGATTATAGTAAAAAAGGGTAGTAAGCAGGAAGAGCCAGAAAGAGGAGAGAGAGACACATCTAAGTACCCATCTTATAAGACTGGATGTGCTCCCGGGGCCTCGGGTGGCCCTCAGGGGCCATGCAAAGGCAACTATTGCAACCCTCTGAATATTAGTTTCACAGCACAGGGAAAACAAGATCGTCGATGGGTGAAAGGTAACCGCTGGGGGTGGAGAGTCTATACTGGAGCAGGAGACCGAGGGTTTGTTTTTGCTATCAGGATGAAGATAGAGAGTCCGCCCGCACAACCGGTAGGCCCCAATCCGGTGCTTGATAACCCCCTACCCAGGCCTGAGAGACTTCCTAGTCTCACCCCATCACCAAAGGAAGGTTCCTCTACCAGCCCTACTCCATACCCTCTTTTGATCACATCCTCCCACCCCCTATGAGAACCGAGGATCGCCTATTTAATCTGCTTGATAGTGCGTTCGTTGTTTTAAACCGCACAAACTCCACTGCTACCCAATCTTGCTGGCTGTGCTTTGCTTCTAGTCCCCCTTATTATGAGGGAATAGCTCAAATGCGGAGCTATAATGTTACTTCTGACCATTCGCATTGCCCCTGGGGGAGCCAACGAAAGTTGACCCTGTCAGCGGTATCAGGCACTGGACTATGTATAGGCAAAGTGCCTACCAGACACCAGCCCCTCTGTAACGTAACTATTAACACCCTGACAGATGGCCCAAATCAATATCTAGTACCCCCCCCCCAGATACTTGGTGGGCCTGTGGCACTGGCCTGACCCCCTGCCTGCATACATCACTTTTTAACAGTACTAGGGACTTTTGTATTTTGGTCCAGCTGGTGCCTAGGGTCATCTATCATGATGATGGTTCATTTATAGATGAATTTGATCACCGTACTCGTTACAAGAGGGAACCTGTTACCCTGACCTTAGCTGTCTTGTTAGGATTAGGAGTAGCAGCAGGGATTGGGACTGGAGCATCCGCCCTTATTCAGCAGCCCTACTACTATAATGAGCTCAGAGCGGCTATGGATGCAGACCTGGGAGCATTGGAACACTCCATAACTAAACTAGAAGAGTCATTAACTTCATTGTCAGAGGTAGTGCTGCAAAACAGAAGGGGATTAGACCTGCTTTTCCTTAAAGAGGGAGGGCTCTGTGCTGCCTTAAAGGAAGAATGTTGCTTCTATGTAGATCATTCCGGTGTCATCAGAGATTCCATGGCAAGGCTTAGAGAAAAGCTAGAAAACAGAAAAAAAGAAAGAGAAGCATACCAAGGATGGTATGAAAATTGGTTTAATCGGTCACCTTGGTTCTCTACTCTGGTCTCCGCCGTGGCCGGGCCTTTAATCATTTTGATGCTGATCCTAACCTTCGGGCCATGTATTCTAAATAGGCTGGTGGCATTTATAAAAGAAAGGATAAGTGCTATCCAGGTAATGGTCTTAAGACAGCAGTACCAGATACTATGAGAAACTGAGGGATTGCTCTAAGATTAGAGCAATTCACAAGAAGAAGTGGGGAATGAAAAGTAAAAAATTTACTAGCTGTCTGTAGGGACATGAACTCGCCACCCTAGGGCCTCTGTCCCCTGCAGGTGGTCGCTCACGGAACTCTCTTGAGAAAAATAGTTCCTGAGATAACTCCAGGATGTCCCAACAACCTCTGTGGAATGTTCCAACGCCTTGTTTAATACAATACATAGCTTAACTGATAAGTAAACATGTAACTCCGGATCTCCCCTACCCCCTCCCTAGTCAGCTGATAAGTGAACGTGTAACTTTGGACTTCCTCTATTTCCTTCCACTCTTTTGATGTTTTTGCCTTTATAAGCTTGTCACAAGTTTGGGTCGGGGTCGAACTCCTCCACTCCCCTGTGGGTGTATGAGTCTCGACCCCAGCATGCTGGCCTGAGATCTCATCCAATTCCGTTATCAATAAACTTCCTCGTGTGATTGCAGCAAGTCTGGTCTCGGTGCCTCACTGGGTGCGTGGTATTCCCGAGATTTGAGTGAGGGTCTCCCTTCGGGGGGCTTTCACAAGAATACCTGTGATCTCATTTCAGCGACGCACAAGTGAGTGGGACTCCCACACTCAATAGCAGGAGAGCTGTAAGCAGAGGAAGAGGACGCAGGGACTGCGGTGTCCACATTTCGTTGATGTGGCTGGCGCTGTCTCCCTGACAAAGTGACTTGTAAGCACAAGGAGCCATGGGAGTCTGGAAAAAGGTTCTGGATGGAGAAAGTAATGAGTTATAGGATCCAGGTGAGGAACATAGAATGACTATATATAGTGTGTCACAGGCCAACTGCCCTGTGGTGTGAGACAGCTGGTGCCAGGAAAAGTTAAGCTTGTCTTCCACAAATCGTGGGGAATGAGAGGAGGGTGGAGGCCTGAGAGATGGGCATCTCATTCCCAGGGAAAGTGGCTTCCCTGTGTACTGATTTCAGCAGCAACCAGATACAGAAAAGTCAGCTGTGAACTTGAGGGATGAGAGGAACAATGGGGCCCAGCTCTTGGCAACTGTCTGAGTTAGCAGAGCCATGTGCATGATGCTGCGACTGTCACCCTCCAAAGGGATGCTGAGAGCACTGCCTGCTCTAGGCCTAGTGCAACCTTGCAGCAAGTTCCGACATGTGTCCCTCTCATTTGAAGGGTAGGAGCCTTCAACTACACACAGTCTCAGTAAACACTCCGCAGCACCTGTTAGGATGGGAAGTTGTCAGTTGCCCTAGGTCTCAGAATAGCCTGAAAACATGCACTTCTGACCAAGAAAGACCCCCGGGGATGGGCTGGGGAAACATTTCCTAGAAACACAGATGCAGGTGCCAGATAAGGAGCATGAGCCCGGCCATCAATCAGCCACCTGAGCCCAGCCAGTCAGGAGCTTGCTAGCCTCTAACCCCACACCCCTCCCCCTTGCAGTTCTTGTCTTTATAAGCTCATGTAAAATTGGGCTGGGGCTCTCTCTCCTCCTTCTTTGTGTGGTACAAGTTGAGCCCCAGCTGGCTGGAAACCAAATAAAGCCTCTTGCTGTTTTGTATCAAGTGCAGACTTTCGTGGTTTGTGGGTCGATCGTTGTATCCTGGGATTCGAGTGGGGGGTCTCCCCAGTGCAGGGGTCCAACACATCGACCTATGATGCAGTGCCCTGGTACTGGCCACAGTAGCCTGGTCTGGCTTCTGAAGACCAGCTCATGCAGATGCCACACATCAGGTCTGGTTATCACATCAAGGCTCCAGAGTGGAGATGTCCACTGTCCCAGAACTGAGCCAAATGTGTAGCCCAGGCCCTGTCTTGGCCAGTTCGGTAGTGCACAGTGCTACCCAAACACCAACCCCTCCTCCACTCAATTAGAGCCATATAGGCTGTGAATCAGAAAGTTTGCCTTGGGGATGTAAATTGCTAAAGCTTGGGGGTGGGGACGTCTGTGACGGTCCAGGGGGAAATAAAGACTGCCACTGCTTCTGCTCACAGAGCTGCAGATGTCTTCCTCTAAACCCATGTGCACTTCCAGAGAGAGCAGCCCGTCCCGTGCTGCTTGCTCAGCACACTCAGGGTACAAATTTCTAGGAAGAGGACAAGAGAGCACAGCCTGCAGCAGACAGTTTGCAGGTGCTGAGCTGTGGGCACCTGAACACATCAAAGGGGGTTGGAAGGATGGATAGGGTAAGGGGAGGGGTATGGAACATTCCTGAGGAGCCTGGCTTCTGGGGAATAGACATCAGGTTAAGCACACAGAAGATGTCCTCTGGTATAAGATTCTTTCTTATCACGGCACACACACACACACACACACACACACACACACACACACACACACACACACACACTGCTTGGGAGTAACACTTGCACACACACACACACACACACACACACCCTGCTTGGGGGTAACACTTGCAAACTGTAGAACTGGTACATGAGAGGAACAGAGTGGCAGGTGGCAGCTTTGATGGCAACAAAGAGAAGAGATGACCATTGCAGGGTTCATCTATACCCTTTCCTCTTGTTCTTTGAAAGCTAACTCCCCCCACCATTTCCATCTGAGAACTCTGAGTCTCTTACCTGCAGTCTGAACTAGGCTTTTTGACCACAGAACCCCAGGGAAGAAAGATAAGAAAAGTAAAGGCAAAGGGAAGAAGGGGACCCCTTAAGCACTGTTGAGAAATATAGCAACATGGAAAACAGTACTGAGGCCTCTCAAAAATTCAACCTGAAACTACCATATGAGGAGACCACCCCTAGTGAGTGTATAGCAAAGGAAGCAATCAATGTGTTGAGGGGATGTTTGCATTCTCACACTCATGGCTGCATTAACCACGAGTGCCAGGATATAGCACCAACCTGAGTCTGTGGATGGATGAAAGACACGTGGTCCAAACACACAGTGGGGGTCAGCCTGTTGAGAGTAGCAAGGAGAGTGGTTACTGGGAGTTGGGTGGGCTAGCAGTCTGGGAGTGGTCACTAGGTGACAAAGGAAAGTCCTCTGGTGTGTATCCCACAGCAAGCTAGCTGTGGCTAAATCACTGTGATGTAGCTTTCAAATTAGAAGAGATGGTTTTTAATTTTCATCTCAAAGAGATGAGTGTAGGAAGATGTAGTACTTAGTTTTCTGTTTACTTGCTTTTCTACTGCTGTGATGGGTGTGGGAAGCTGTCTTTTTGGGGCTATAGTCAGAGCCAGCCTTCTAGCTCATGGTTTCTTACCTGAGAGGGGGACTGTGGATAAAGAAGGGCTAGCTAAAGGAGTCAAGAGACTGAACCACAGGATAGGTGACAGAAGGGCCATTCATCCATACCCACCCTGTGTTTATTCTTTTAACACTCTTAAAAGCCCAAGGCAGAAGACTTCCATTATCATGTATAAGGGGTAAACAGACTTATTTCCCTTAATCCTCCAGGTATTTGGTAGCCACACCTGCCATCAGGGTTGAGAGTAAACACACCTGAGTCCTGGTCTGTTATTTAGATAGAGACCTCTGCTATCAAGAGGGTTGGAAATTCATGATGGTTGGGCATGGTGGAAGGAACAGCTAAAACTCACATCATGAACCGCAAGCATGAGGGAGACAGTGGCTTTTGAAACCTTAAAGGCCACCCCCAGTGACACACCTCTCCCAATAAGGCCAAACCTCTTAATCCTTCCCAAGTAGTTCCACCAACAGGGGACCAAGTATTCAAAAATATGGTCCTAGGGAGCTTGATTTTAATTCACACCACAGAGGGAACTATCACATGCCCTTATTGATAGCTACAGATGATCAACGCATACCAAAGTGTCACCCATGTTCCAGAAAGTGGCACATTTGTTATCTATCAATAAAATGCAAAGTAAACTATGGAAGATGGTGTGTGCCTGTGGCCCCCAGACTCAGAAGGAAGAGGCAGGGATCTCTGAAGCAAGCTAGTTAGCCAGCTCAGCTAAGATACTGTAAAGATGAAAAAATTTAGCCTAACTCTCCACTGACCCCAGGAAGCTACAAGTTTAAATCCCAGACCCTGTCCCCTGGCAGTAAGTAGGCAAAAGATCACATTCTGTGCTGTTTATGACAGGGCTGTTTATGACAGCACCTGTGAGTGAGTGAACACAGGAAATGAGCTTTGTCACCCCACCCAGGAGCCCGCACAAATGCAGATCTCCAGGGCTAATAGCGGGCTTGGATAGTTTATATTGATTGGTCCGCACTACACGGGCTCTGGATGCTATGAAATAATTGGTTTAAGATACGCAGGCTTTGTTGTAACCCTATAAAAGCTGTCTCAAATCTGTACTCAGGGTCCCCAGTCCTCTTCCCCGGCCTGGCGTATGGCTGCGGACCCCAGTGCATTTGGAATATAAAAGACCTCATGCTTTTGCATCAAGACTTCTTCTCGTGAGTGATTTGGGAGGGCCACCTTTCCTGAGTTGGGGCGTGAGGGTCCATGCTCTGCGGGTCTTTCAATACCTTGCTCCATTGAACAAGGTTGAGAGTGATTGAGGAAAGCTCCTCTACATAGATGTGCACACATGTAGCTATGCAAATGCAAACCCACATGTATGCACTGCACACATGGGGAGGGGCAAGCCAGTTGTGTTGTGTCCACATGCACTTGTAACCCCTGCACGAGGAGGCAGAGACAGGCATGTTCTCTGCAGGGCTCGATGGCCAGCCTTGCCTGCTTGTCAGGCTCTGAACAACTCTGCCTGGTGACAGCAGCTGGCAGGGTGAGTCACAGAAGATGCCACAGCAGAAAGAGATCTAGAAGATTAGCAAAACTCAATATTCCAGCTCTCTTCTTCCCTTGGAGATAATCTTGCTGTTGGGGAAGCTTCCTTACCTTTTATTTTCCTGTGATGCACTGCATGCTTATTTGGCCTTGATGCTGGGTGAGGCTTCCTATGGGGGTGTTGGATCCCCGCACTGGGGAGGCCACCACTTGAATCCCAGGATGCAACCATCCTTCTACAACCCACAGAAATCAGCACTCAATGCAAAACAGCAAGAGGCTTTTTATTCCAGCCAGCTGGGGCTCAACTCAACCACACAAAGGAGGAGAGAGAGCCTGGAGCCCAATTTTACATGAGCTTATAAAGACAAAGACCATGGGGGAGGGGTCTGGGGTTAGGGGCTAGCAAGCTCCTGATTGGTTGGGCCCAGGCGGCCGGGCTCATCTGCATCTGTGTTTCCCCCACCCCCCCACCCCGGGGGGGGGGGTCCCTCCTGGTCAGTAGTACATGTTTTTAGGCTATTCTGGGACCTAGGGCAACTGAAAATTTTCCATCTTAACATTCCCTCCTTTTTTGTCAGGTTCTAATCATTGAACTTCTGCTTCTTCATGCTGTCTAAGGGCTTGATATTGTTGCCTAAGCATAAGCCCCTGAACGGTACTAACCCATTCTCTTATAAAGGCGGTTATTTTGTTAAGGATTAAGGGTCCCAGGGACAGAATTAGCAGTAGGCTTAGTAGCAGTCCTAATAATGGTAGTAAATAGGACTCCATTCCAGGCACTCTACAGGGGGTTGTTAAAAAGTTCTTGGCATCTTTTTTCTAGCTCTTCCTGATGTTTACAAATACAATCTCTTACTATCCCTGATTTGTTGGTGTAGAAACAGCACCTCTCCTGTAGGGCTACACATATTCCTCCCTTGTCAGCTGTTAATAAATCGAGTCCTCCTCAGTTCTGGAGGACCACTTCAGCAAGCGAGTCTACTTGGTCTTGTAGGTCTTGGATAGATGGATAAAACATTTTTACATCATTGATTAATTGTTGTGAGAATTTAGCATAAGAATTTACAGCTACCCTGATGCCAGCGGAACCTGAGGCTACTGCCCCTGTGATTCCAAGGCCTATTAAGAGAGGTATGAACTGTAGCGCTCTTTTGTGTTGGGGAGTTAAAGGAGTCAAAACTGGGGAAAGGGATTGGCTGGTCCCCAGGTATAATTGCTATATTGGGCAACAGTAAAGCAGGTGCGCATAGACCAGTCCAGTTTACGGGGAGGTAAGGGTAGGCCATATTATTCCCACATACAAAAACTCTTCCTCCCCCTGAGACATCCATTAGAGGAGACATTGATAATTTGACTGTAGTTGGTAAAGGAGACAATACCCACCTCTACATTGTAAGAATTATTTTGGTAGCCCTTAAAGTAGCAAATAGAACTTCTGAAACTAGTAGGCTGTACTTTAAACGGTTTTACAAGAGTACAGTTGTTTTTAGTCAGGGTGGTAGTCTCTGATGTATTTAAAAGTGGGACTACTAGGGGCCAACTGACCCCAAGGCCAGGCACAGCCAACAGTCATCTGCCATCATGGGGTTGGTGACATTTAGAGCGGCATGTGTGGCCTGAATAACCTCATAAGTTAGGGGGGTCTAAATCAGTCCCCTTGGATTTGGGTAGCAAGAGGGGTGGTAGTGGAGCTTGGGCAGTAAGCTATTAATTTGTGTCTGTACCTTTATTTCCGAATCTCCCCCAAACGAACCCACATATATTGTATCAGGTATCGCCACAAAGTATCATCTCCCTTTTGCTGTACAATCATGAAAAGTCCTGTAACATCTAGAATTCATCTGGTCTACAAATGAACAGTCTGCAGGGCACTGTCCATCAGCTCCCACCAGGGGCTTAGGTTTTTTTTTTTTTAAAAAAAAAAAACACAATTCCAGTGTTGTTCTATTCCCCCTGTGAAAAGACTGAATTGAACAGTCTTTTCTCTGTAGTCAACAAAAAAAGTGTTCAGGTACGTGGCAAGAAGTGTACCACCCCACCCACCCCCACACAGTCACAGGGGATGAGAAGAAAAGAATTCAAGCCTGCTTGGAGGGGGCCCAAATCCCCCACGAACATCGGGCCGTATGTACCACAGTACCAGTTGGATGGCCAGAAGGAGAATCTTCATGTTAAGTCTGGTTTCCTGGTGATCTTGAGCGGGTCCCGGGAGGTCTGGCCTCGCCAATGGGGAGACACGGGTGGGGCTGGTTTTACATAAGAGGCGTGAACCCAGGCTGCGATGCCCTCTACTTTTACTGCATTTGGGGTGGTTAGCAGGACCAGGTAGGAACCTTTCCAGCGAGGTTTGAGAGTCTAAATGCCTCCTTATGCCTCCTTACGTACACAGTCTCTGACCTGGAACTGGTGAGGCACTTGTCTGTCTCCAGGCTTGTGGGCCTCGGCCAGTTGTGTCCACACCTCCTTCTTTATGGTCTCAAGAGCTTTTAACCAGGCATATAAGAAGGTGTTAGAATAACATCCCTGCTCAGTCAGACCTGATAAGGAAGGGGGTGTCCCACAAAGGAGCTCATAGGTGTGAGGCCCAACTGGCCAGGGGTATTTCTAACCCTAAATAGGGCCAGGGGCAGGAGGACTGTCCAATCTGTGCCACCAGTCTTCAAGGATAATTTAGTCATGGTCTCTTTTAGAGTTCTATTCATTCTCTCTACCTGGCTTTGGTGTCTATAGGCGCAATGTAGATTCCAAGTGATCCCCAATATCTTGGCCACACCCTGGCTTACCTGGGCAATGAATGCAGGTCCATTATCAGACCCGATTACCTTGGGCATGACAAATCGAGGCAGAATTTCTTCTAGCATTTTCTTGGCCACGACAGTTGCAGTCTCATTCTTGGTGGGGAACGTCTCTCCCCATCCTGAGAAGGTATCTATAAACACCAGGAGATATCTGTTACCATACCAAGCCAGGGTTTAACTTCAGTAAAATCGACCTCCCAATAGACACCAGGATGATCACCCTGGAGGCATTTGCCAGGCCCCAGCTTGTTGGGAACCGCACTAACATTTTGGCATGGGATACAGCCCATGGTGAAGTCCGTGACCAGGTTCTGTAGGCTGATTATATAGTACTCTGTGGACTTTATTAACTGAATTAACTTTTTAGACCCTAAGTGGGTGAGTTGGTGGAGGTGTTTGATGAATGATGGCTTCTTTCCTGGGGAGCAATAATTCCCTTCTGTGGTCTCCCTGGCCTCGTATGGGGAATCTAGTTGAATACCCAATTGATTCATGAGTTTATAGTCTTCTTCTGAATATTGGAATGGGGTGATGGCACCTTGTCCTCCCACATAACCAAGGCCATTAGATTAAACCCTGGGCCTCCTTCTTGGCTTCTGCGTCTGCTCGCTGGTTTCCTAGGGCCATGGGTGAGCTTCCTTTCTGATGGCCTGGGCAATGGATGATAGCAACCTTCTGCAGTGAAGGGCCTCTAATAAGGCCAGGATTGCTTTTTTATTTTTGATGTCTTTGCCTGTGGAGGTCAGCAATCCCTGCTGCCAATAGGTGCCCCATGAATGTGAGCAGTCACAAAGGCACACTGGCTGTCAGTATAAATGTTTACCTTTTGTCTTTCCGCCAGACACAAGGCCTGGGTGAGAGCAACCAATCCTGCCTTTTGGGCTCAAGTTCCCTCTGGGAGGCTGCTGGCCCGTACAGTGTGTTCTAGATCCACAACCTCCGCCCCTGCCACCCTTTTACCTTCCACGATGTAGCTGCTCCCATCAGTGAACCATGTCAGCTGGGTGTCCGGCCATCTGGTCCTTCAGGTCCCGGCAGACTCCTGTCTCTTCAGCTATGACCTCTTGGCAGTGGTGTGTGACCATGGATTTGGGGGTCCTGATCTGGCTTTAGGGTGGCAGGGTTGATCACGGTGGGGGTGGTGAACTGGATACGACCCCCATTTAACAGCAGGCTCTGGTAGTGGGTCATGAGGGCATTGGATAACCAGCGTTCAGGTGGCTGCTTGACCACACTCTCAAGAGCATGAGGGGCCAGAAAGGTCAAATTTTGGCTCAGAGTCAGGTTTATCAGTGTCCTTGACAAGCATCGCCACAGAGGCAATGGACCCTAGACAGGCTGGCCATCCTCTGGTTACAGGGTCTAGTTTGATAGGTATGCCACTGGTTTCTTCCATGGCCCCGGGGGCTGAGTGAATACTCTCTTAACAATCCTGTTTCTTTTGTCCACAAAGAGGGGGAATGGCTTGGTGATATCAGGGAGAGCCAGGGCTGGGGCAGACAGCAAGGCTCGCTTGATGTTGTCAAAAGCCTGTTGTTGTTCTTGATCCCAATCAAAAGGGGCACTAGTTTTGGTCAGGGGGTAGAGGGGGGCCACCAGCAATGTGAACCCCGGGATCCATAATCTGCAGTAACCAGCGGTCCCCAGGAATTCTCGCATCTGGTGATGTGAGCCGTCTGAGGTGCCAGTATCTGAGTCACTGCTTGTTTTCTTGCCTCCGTTAACCATCTTTTTCCCCCTTTGAGCAAGTATCCTAGGTAGGTTACCTGCTGTTGGCAAATCTGTGCCTTCTTAGCAGAGGCTGGATACCCCAGCTGAGCCAGCTCTTCCAGTAAACACCCTGTTCCCTGGAGGCAAGTTTTTTCGGTGGCACTGACAAGGAGCAAATCATCCCATATTAGAGCAGAGTTGCTCAAAAATGGGTTAAATCTTGATGTAAGGCCTCGTCAAAAAAAGTTGGAGAGTTTTTGAAACCCTGTGGTAATCTGGTCCAGGTTAGTTGCTCAACGGATCCAGTGTCCAGGTCCTTCCATTCAAAGGCAAAGATGTTCTGACTGGAAGGATGGAGCCACAAGCAAAAGAATGCACCTTTTAAATCTAGGACCATATACTGTAAGACGTCCCTCGTGCTCCCACTCAGGAAAGGCGACTCCCCCCAAATCACTCACAAGAAGCGGTCTTGATGCAAACGCATGAGGTTCTTTATGTTCCAGTATACTGGGGTCGTCAGCCATGGTAGAGGGCTTAGTGACAACTGAAAGACCCCCATCACAGAATTGAGACAGCTTTTATAGGGTTACAACAATGCCCGTGCATCGTGAACCAATCACCTCATAGCATCCAGTACGGACCAATTAATTTAAAGCATCCAAGCCTGCTCTTAGACCAGGAAGTCTGCTTTCACACTGGCTTCTGGGTTTGGCGGCAGGGCTCATTTCCTGTGTCCATTCACTCACAGGCTACCATAAACATTAAAGTAGGTGACCATCAGCTTGGGATTTAAGACTCCCAGCTTCCTGGGTTTTCTGGGGAATTAGGCTAAATTTTTCCATCCTAACAATACCCGATATGATTGGCTGGCAGGGAGCTCAGAAGGTTGTAAGGATTAGGCACGGTAGGGTATATGTCCTGCACCTGCCTATTCACCCCCGGTAGATCTTGAACTGGTTGGAAATCCCCCGTGCCTGGTTTGAGGACGGGCAGTAGAGGGGTGTCCCAAGGTGACTGGCACTTAATCAGGATTCCCTGTTGGAGGAGAAATTGAATGTGGGGTCTGATACTCTCTCAAGCTTCATAGGGTACTGACGGACTGCCATGGGATCAGAGGTGGCTTTTAGGCTTTTAATTCTATAACAATGGGTAGTAGCTATCTGGCTAGCCCCATACCTGCCCTCTCGGCCCAGGCTCCAGGAAATTGTTTCAGCCAGTCATCTCTGAAAATGAGAGCGTTTCAGACGGCAGGGTGGTCCGACAGGCAGAGCGCCAAATCAGGAGGACCCGATCAGATGGATCGGGGTCCTCTTCAGAGGAGACTACCAAGCATCTTTGGTTCTCTGTTCCTTCTGGGGTGACACCCAAGGCAGCAACCCGTAGTCCTCTAGGCATGTCTGCCAACCATGGCCCGATTGTTCCCACGAATGGCCAGGTTCACTGAAAGTGAACCAGAATCAGAAGATATCAACAGAGAAGACAGAGTAGGCGCCTTTCTTACTTCCAAGGTCGAGTTCTCTGATAGGGGGCAACCGCCAGATACCAGAACGAGCTCCCAAATGTTGGATCCCCACACTGGGGAGACCCCCCACTCAAATCCCAGGATGCAACCATGGTTCCACAAACTACAGCAATTGGCACTTGATGCAAAACAGCAAGAGGCTTTTTATTTCAGCCGGCTGGGGCTCAACCCACAAAGGAGGAGAGAGAGCCCTTATAAAGACAAAGACCATGGGGGGAGGGGTCTGGGGTTAGGAGTTAGCAGGCTCCTGATTGGTTGGGCCCAGGTGTCCGGGCTCTTGCTCATTTGGCACCTGCATCTGTGTTTCTAGGAAATGTTTTGAGCCCATCCCCGGGGGTCCTTCCTGGTCAGGAGCACATGTTTTCAGGCTATTCTGGGACCTAGGGCAACTGAAAATTTTTCATCTTAACAGGAGATCGTCAAAGTCTGTCATATCATTTGGGGCAGGACCTAGGCCCTTGCCCATATATGTAGGGATAAATACTGGTTCCACTGCCAGGGGCCCCATAGACTGCCCAGGCCTCCCAACTGATACCCAGGTTCAGGGGGCCTGGTTCAGTCCTGTGCTGATTCCCCAGCTGTCAGACTGTGGTCCATGAGCTCTCACTTGCTCAGGTCAGCTGACTCTGTGGGTTTCTCCAGCCTGGTCTTGACCCCTTTGTTCATCACTCCTCCCTCTCTACAACTGGATTCCAAGAGTTCAGCTCAGTGCTTGGCATTCAGCTACTGGATGAAGGCTCTACCTCCATCCCCATTTCCCCCTCCCCCCTCCCAATTTGCTCAGATCTTGTCCCTTTCTCCTTCTCCAAGGGTCCTCCTTATTTTCCAACATCATTCTTTGTCATAGCCAGAACCTGGGAGCAACCTAGATGCCCTTCAACTGAAGAATGGATAAAGAAAGTGTGGTTCATTTACAATAAGGAGTATTACTCAGAAGAGGGAGGGAACTACAATGAAATTTTGAAATTTGGAACTAGAAGAAACCATCCTGAGTGAGGTAACTTAGATACAGAAAGACAAACATGGTATATACTCACTCATATATGGGTACTAGACATAGAGCAAAGGAACACCAAAATTTGTGTTAATCGATGATAATTTTTACTTTCAGCACAAATATTCAGCTATTCACCACATGTAAGAGATCTTGCCTTGTATGTGACTGTGGGTACTCCATCCTAAATAGGACATATAACCAACCTTCCAACTACTAAGGCAAATGGAACGTCAAGGAAGATGTAATGGGAAGACAGAAGTAAGAGCCAGAAGACAGGCAAACAGGCTATGAAATGCTGTCTTCTGGACATGAGATGACCATTACACCCATGAACTCACAAGACCTATGATCACCTACACAAGATCAAGTCAACGAGATCAGCCAACATGCCAGCAGGAAGCACTAATTGTACTCTGTGGCTCATGAAAATAAAGGGGGATGAGGGAAGATGGGAAGATGAGGACAAATGGAGGATTGGGATGGAGGGGGAGTTTGGGGCACTGTGATCAAAATGAATTGTCTACATGTATGGAATTGTCAGAGAACAAATAAAAAGACATCTCCCTTTCATCCCAAGGCTCCTGAATTCTCATCTCATGGAGACATCAGGAAAGAGTCTCAGATCTCAGCATCTGAGGCTCCATAGACATAGCTCCATTTGATTCAAAATGTCATGAATTAAAGATAGGATTTTAACAGTAAAATTCCAAAATGTATAATAGTGAAGTAGTGACAGGTAAACACAAAAGTCACCCCCATTAAAAACTAAGTGGAAGCGAAGTCCACAGTTGACATTGATTCCTCACAAATGTGAGATCTAGCTGGAGGGACAGGGCATGAAACACTACTTCATCATGGAGCAACTCCCTAAACTGCTATCTTTACCTCTTACTATGCCACCTGGTCTCCTGGCTCCAACTTCTGAGTCACTTGTCCTTTAGCAAGACAAATGTCTATATAGGCAGCCCAGTAGCTTTCTCTACTTTTTCCTAGGTGTAGAAAGTCGGGGGTCCCAAAGACCTCTTTTCAAAAAAAATATTATTATATATTTTATTTGTCTATCTATTGTCTGTCTATCTATCCATCTACCTGCCTGTCTGTATATCTATCATCTATGCTCCCTTTTATTGCCGTGTGTGTGTGTGTGTGTGTGTGTGTGTGTGTGTGTGTGTGTGTGTGTGTGAGATGTGGTAGTTTGAATGTAATTGGTCCTCATACACTCATAAGGACTGGCACTATTAGGAGGTATGGCTTTGCTGGAGTGGATATGGCCTTGTCAGAGGAAGTATATCACTGTAGAGGCAGGCTTTGAAATCTCATATGTAACCTCACTATACCCAGTGGTTCAGTCTACTTCCTGTTGCCTTCAAGATATAGGAATCTCAACTATTTCTCCAGCACCATGTCTTCCAGACTGCTGCCACACTCCCTACCATGATAATAATGGACTGAACTGTAAGCCAGCCCCAATTAAATATTTTCCTTTATAAGAGTTGCCATGGTCATGGTGTGTCGTCACAGCAATAGAAACCTTAAGACAAGAACTTGTGAAAGTCAGTTCTCTCCTTTGACTATGCAAGTCCTGGGGATCAAATCCAGGCTGTCAGGCTTGGGAGCAAGCACCTACACCAGCTAATCCATCTTGCTCACCCTCAGAGACCTCTTTAAAAGAAAACAAAAAACAAGACAAAACAAAAAACAAATAGGCTCTGCTTCCTTGCAGAAGAGGATCCTTTCACCAGTGACTTGCCTTAAAACAACGTGGGTTTTCCATGAATCTTGTTGGGATTCCTGTGTCCCCACCAAAGATACACACAGGATTCCTATGAATCCCAAAATATACACACAATTCTTTCCAGGACAGACTATTTTGAGCATGTTAAGCAACCTGGTTATTTTCATATCTCTGAGATGGAGCAGTTGATAGAAACAATCTTAAAGGCCAGTCATTTCAGAGACTTCAGTCAGGGTATCCATGCACTTGAGTAGACCATGATGGCAATAAGAGTGTAGGTGAGGAAAGCTGTCCCCTCCACAGACAACCAGGAAGCAGAGGAGAAGGGGCTCCTAAAGCTTACCTATCTTCCTCCTTGTTCCTCTTATATTTCCTCCAGTGCCCCTCAGCTCACAAGAGGGTGCTGCCTATAACCTGGGTTGGTCTCTCCACCTAGCTCATGTGAGGGTGCTGCCTATATCCAAGGTTGGTGTCTCCACCCAGCCCATAGAAGGGTACTTCCTGTCTTTGGAGTGGGTCCTCCTGCCCAGTTAATCACCTTTTGAAATGCACTCTAGACACATGCAGAAGTGTGCCTCCTCTGTCTCCTAAGAAACTCCAATTTTTGTCAAGATAGCTGTGAGGATCACAACGGGCTAACTAAGGAATCATCCTCAAGATGTAAAAGCCCCCTTCATGCTAGCTGGGAGGATTTAATGAGCACTTCAGTCTCTGTGTGAGGACTGATACGCATGCTGGTCTCTGTATGTGAGGCTCCACCCTGAGCCCACAGTGTGAAAGATCCAGGTGCCCACCTGCATAGGTCAGAAAAGGCTAGCTAAGCTTGTTCTATCTATTTTCCAAGTTCCATGATGATACACCTGTTCCATTTATTTGTTTGTTTTGCAATGTTAGGGATCAAGTTCAGTGTTTTATCTTGGTCTGGAACTGATCTCTTACTTTGAATCCTACTCAGTGAAAGGACCTATTGCTTGGATTCTGCTTGGAAGTCGAACAGCTACCACCTCCATTGCTCTGCTGTATAAAGACCTGGGTTCCATCTCTATTGCGGTATAAAACTATTGTAGTGCCTGTCTTTAATCCCAGTTCTCCGGGGGTGGGAGGATCTGACATTCAGAATCATTCTCTTGCCATAGAGTATGTTTAAGACCAGTTTGGGTTGCTTGAGACTCTCTCTGAAAAAGAAAAAGAGTAAAATCAAAGTTCAGCCTCTAAAGTATAATGTCTACCCAAAAGAAAGCCTTTCTGCAGTCTCTGCTGCCCACTGGCTGCTGACTCCCCAGCCTGAACTGGCACTCTGTACCTAAGCCACCTAACTCTACCTGTCTGTGGAAGTTGATGGCACAGTTTCCAAATTTGGAACCAATTTCTCTTTCAGTTTTCTACTGTGGTTATTTGTGGCTTAAATATCAAGCTTGACTCATGGGTCTGTGATACACTGAGTTAAGGGGGACAGTTCTCCTCCACATGATGTAATGGGGGGGTCACTTATGAGGTCTGTGTCCAGCTCTGGGGGTTGGAACAGTGGGTGGCAATCTGGGCCCATGGACTCTCATCACTTAGCAGTCTATCTCCACTCCTGCATTTGGTGGCTCTTGGACATGCATTATGTGCCAAGCTCTGTGTTCTGGGTAGGCATGGTCCACCTTTACCATTCTTGTAGATCAAAGTGAGCCACAAGTCCAAATGGCAGCCCACAGACTGGGAGAAGATACTCACCAACCCCACATCTGACAGTAGTTTCTTTTAACTCAGGTTCAGAACATGGATGGACATAAGGGGTTGCTGGTTTTAATGCCAGTGGCATTCATTAGCATTATATGGGTCTCTGGCCAGAAAAACAGAAGCACAGAAATCAAACGTATCATGCAAACGTAGAGCACAGATGCTAAACATCAATGAAGGAAACTCAGCAATCATGTATCAGAGGGATCCCAGATGAGCCCCCAGGATGTCACGTTTTGTGGTCAAAGCAGAAGGCACAGCTCCCCACTGCCATCTGTAGCCTGAGGAATTCCCCTAGACTTTTAGGGACCTCAGTTTTAGACAACAAAGGATCTGGGGCTTTGATACGGAAATTAATTTCAGGACTATCTAGCTTACAAAGTAGAGTCAGGGTTGAATAAAGATGTTTTACTATAGATTTAATCGTGAGGGTTAAGGTAAAGAGAAGCACTCAGAAGGAAAGACATACATACCTGACAGTGTGGATGTGGGTTCATTACAATAACTCTTTCCCGCCAACCTGATCCCGTAGAAGAGTCAGCCCCAAATGAACATATGGGAACACTATATTAATTATAAAGCTGTTGGCCAATAGCTTAGACTTCCTATTGGCTAGCTGTGTCTTAATTATTAACCCATTTCTATTAATCCATGTATTCCCATGTGGTCTTATTTTACCTCAGTATGCCAGACCTGCAACTCCTTTGCCTGCTACATAATGACTGCTCAGCATCTCTGAAAAGAAGAGAGCTATTTCCTGTTTGTTCCTGCTCATAACCTGATTCTGTCCAACTACATCACTTCCTGTCAAGTCAATCAGCCAATAAGTGTTTTATTCATTAACCAAAAAGAGAAACATATATACAGTAGAGAATTCCCTATCATCTCCTGTAGCGAGATATTCACCTTGTCTGCACCTGTGGCTTAGGCCACGCCCATTGGAGCAGAAGATGGGGCCCCAAATGGACATTTCCATTCTACTCAGCCTGATGCATCTGAGCTACAAACTTCACCCTATAACCGGTTTGGGACTGCTTTGCTCAAGACAACTCATGACTAGCTAGCTGTAATGGTGCACCTTCTTATTACAACCTGGCCAGAGTTTCAAATAAAACTCCAGTCAAGCATTTTCTGCCACACTATGAATACCTACATATGTCACAGCCAGTTCTGTTGAGAAATTTGGTTGCTAAACTTTTTCTTCCTACAGGATCCCATGGACCAATCATCGTCCCATTTCAGCAGAAAGTAATCTTAAGATAACGATGCCCCCTCTCCCCACTCTTGGAATTTAGGGATAATATTCATCTTCATAGGGTTGGTTTTAGTTACTTGGGGTTGGGTATGGAAGGTGATATTTAGACTCGGTTATCTCTTTTAGACAGGAATAGGGTATGGTTGGGAAAGGTATGATTCAGAATGATATAGGTAGATTGCCCTACCTTCTTGTGAATTGTTTAGTAAGAGTGAGATATTAGTATTTCAGCTTACATTGTTATATTCTTATCTGTGGTAACCTATGTACTGAAAGAATTGTATATTATATTTTGTTATATTGTGTGAAATCTTTCCATTTATGTTTTATGCATATTATTCTCACTATATTCTATGTATGTATACTTTGTTTGTGTTCAAGACATTTTGTATAATGATACAATTTGGGATATTTATCTTGCTGCCCTTTAGAGCAACCTCTTGTCTAGACATTTCTACTCTACCTCTACTTTAGGAATTTAGATGTGCATAATTATATTGTTTAGGTGTGTATCCTTGCTTTACTCAAGGAAGTTTTAATCAGGTTTTTAGCTAAGTTCCTGAGTATTACAGATTACCCTCACCCGTGTTTCCTTTACCTATGAGATTAGTCAGACATAGATGCTTAATCTCCAATCACTTCATAGACCTGCAGAACATGGCATTTAAATGTTTTAATATTAGTTCTCTGTTGACATGAGACACTGTTGCTCCTGACAGCACCATGCACTTTCCCGAACGTATGTTGGACACTGTTGTTGCTCCTTCTGGAGTTCACCCTCGCTTCGGCCATGGCCTCTTGGGCAAGGAACTGCCCCTACCTTGACCACTGATCTGGACATGTGGTCCTATGTGCTTGCAGGAGACAAAGAGAAGACTGCTGAACCTTGCCAAGTCAGGGTAAGACAGCCTTTCTTCCTCCCTGCTTTTGTTGTGGTCTGTCAGATACTCTTGGCCTTAGCCAAAACTGGCTGTACCAACATTGCTCTGAGACCTTGGGTGACTGTCCAGGTAGCTTGCTGTTTCTGTCTTCGAGGCATCTTTTGGAAGTTGCCCACCCGCACTTCCTGTCTACCCTAGTATTGCTATTTTCCTTCTCAGGTCTTGATGAGGTTGTAGATTAAACTATCACAACTATTATTCTCTCTTCCTAGTTAGATAGATTAGGTACTAGGCTTAAGCTTTCTAGCTTAGAATAACTCTATTATAAACTCCGTTATGTCTTCACCCTAGGACTAGATATGTTGGTCATTTTATTCTCTATTTTCCTTTTCTTAGAGCACACTTGTTATTCACTGTTTTGTATATAGTTTTGTATCAAGCCCAAATCTTTTCTTTAGACTAAAAGGGGAATTGTAGCGAGATATTCACCTTGTCTGCACCTGTGGCTTAGGCCATGCCCATTGGGGAGGAGACAGGGCTGGATATGAGGTGGGAAAAAAGGCTAAAAAAGGGTCCAGCAGCTTTCTTTGGTGGTGGACGCTGGAAGGCTTAGGATCCGGTGGAACCCGCCGCATTCATCTGCCTATGTTGTGAGTTATTTCACCCTTAATAAACACCTATTCGACCTAATTGCTTATCCTGATCCTTGTTAAATTACAATAATCGCCTCTTTTCTTTCTAAATAAAAAGAAGGGTTTTAACTTTAGCATAGTAAAATTATATATAACAAAACAGTTATCAAAATAGAACCGTAGTTAATAATATTTAGTCCATTAACATATAGCAAAATTTAAAGAAAATATTCTATCATCTATCCTATCTTTGTGAGTCTTATATGTAACTTATCTTTTATCATAATTAAGGAAAACCATAACCATAATTGTCTGTCTACAACTCCATCAAAGATCTCAGAAGGATAATATATAAATGCTAGAATTGCAGAGACATCTTGCTACCTGGACAGTCACCAAAAGTTTTTCTGTAATGTCGGAGCATCCATCTTCAGCTCATAGGTCACAGTGTGTCTGGCAGACTTCTCATGAAGCAGGGAATTTTAAACTGTCCACCTGTATTGGCAGTTTGACAGTCATTTTTCTGTGTGTCCTGCAGAATGTCTGGCAGACTCTTCCATGAAGCAGGAACTCTTCAGGACTGTCCCATCTTGTTTTGCAAATTCAGCGTTCACTTTTCTGTGAGTCCTGCATGTCCACTTTATACAGCATACAGTCAACAGTCCAGGCAAGAGCAGTTTCTTGCCCAAATGGCTAATTAGTCTTGCCTTTTCAAAGGCAAACTCCATAATGAGTTTCTTCAATGCCCACCTTCCTCTCAGAGGTAATTGGCATTGCCAGGAGCAGTTATGTCTCACTGTTGAGAAAAACCCCAAACCATTTTAAGTGCCATATTACAAAGGTCTTTAAAAGGTTTGAAGACTATCTCAAAATATATCTCTGTATATCTAGAAAACCTAACTAATATAACTATATGTTTTTACTATTATAGGTGACTATATATAATATGTATTTAATTATACATTACATTTTTAAGTGAGCTGTATAAACACAATACCTAAACAAGAGGAGAAATATACATATCACAAAATTGACCTTAAATTTGTATCAATAAATGAAAATCCATTCCAATACAAAGTATTCATTTCTACATCATAATCCCCCTTTTCCTTTAAAAAGAGATTGGTTGTGGTCATTAGCCATTTATAACCAACCTTATTTAAATGAAAAAAAACATGTATAAACACTATTTGGGAATGTAGGTGTTGGTCTCTCCAAACTACTTCCTCCTGTATGGGGACATTGTCAGTACCATGGGATCATGAGAAAACAGAAACCTGTCCAAATATTGGCTGTAGTAGTCTGCAAGGCTGCATTGTCTCAGCTGTTTTAGATGTTGGATCATCTGGGCCACTGCTTCAGTGGAGTGTTGCTTGATCAAACCATATTAGTCTGGAAGGAATCCACAGCTTTTCCTTTCTATGGAATCAAAAATAGAATATCTCTTCCAAAGTAACATGTTCTTATACTTAAATTTTGGAGTCAAAGCATTTTTTGAGCATGTAAGTTGGATTAATTCAGCAGCATTGATAGCCAAATGTCTTTTAGCAGCTGTTGCTCTTTCCCCAGCAATCAAACAATTCAAAGACAACACATAGCATACAGTATCCAGACTCTCTGTGCACTTTGTCTTTATGTGGCTTTTTTTATAACTCTATTTCTTTTCCTTTTATTTTTTCATTTTCTGAGACAGGGTTTCTCTGTGTGCTTTTTCCTGAATCTGTCTTTACAGTATTTGTTTATCTTTTTCTGGCCACGAGTCTTTTATCTGATAAACAACATTGCTAAAATTAAAGTGGCGGCTATTTTAGCCACTGCCTTTCCATCATGGCTGGTGTAAGTTTACTGGGAGTTGTGCTCACTTAAACCTTTATGAGTAAAAGCTAAATCTGTAGAGCCCTGCATGAACCCCGGAGGCACCTTGAGCAAGCCTGAAGCTGTTGGCCAGAACTCCTTGCCCCAAGGCTGTTGTTGGCACTTTTCCTGTTTTGATAACACACACCTCCTGACAACACACATGTCAAGGGGAGGAGCTAAGCCTAAAATTCCTGTAATTTTCCACTGTGCTGTAAGTCAGTATTTAAGCCCATTCCTGCGGCACACACCTCGACCAACGAGGAAGAACGACCACACCTTGAGGATTCTTCTCAAATCACGCTTTATTGGAGCCTCTTGATTGAAGGGAGAGCAGGAAGCGAGGGGCCCCGAAAACCCAAATGCAGCTGCTTATATAGGAAAAAAGGACACGGGTCGTACCCTGATTGGTCACAGCCGAACTGCAGACACCCGAGGCCTTGGGATTGGCCAGAGACACCGTTCCTACTGCGCATGTGGGAAGCACGGGACACGCAGTCCGAGGAGGCATTGCCTAATATGGAGTTGTTTACTGCATCCTGTAGGAGCGGTCGCCATCCTGCAATGGCGACGGCTCTCAGCTCCCCACACATTCCTTCCCCCTCAATAAATGGCATTCGGCATTCAGTGCTCCAACATTGCCATTGAACTAATGACCCACTGTCTTGTCTTTATTTCAATTTCTAGGCCTTTGCCCAATTCGTGGAACAGATCATAGGGCGGGCGCTACAAAATCTGCTATGGAGCATGCTGGTCATTGCTGCTGCCAGTTCCTTGTACACACCGTTTCTATTTGGTAATGGGGCCTCTTAAAAGAGCCCTGCAACTTTGTTTTTTGTTTGTTTTGTGTTATGCTGAGTTAGGAAACCTCCCTTAAAGGAGCCTTTCCAGTCTCTGCTTGTCTCTAGCAAAACAGAGCACACTCGAGAACTGCTGCTACCAGGAAGCAGTGCTTGCACGACTCTGTTCATTTTGTTTCTAAAATCCCTTTTTAAGCTTTCATTAGGTTTATGTGGAAATCCCTGCTATACTTTGCTGGTGCCAGCCTGGTCTCACAGCCGAGTCAGCTATGGCACTTTCTGTCTGGCCAATCAGAAAAACCAATCATTAACCAATAACAGAAACATATTTACAGAAGAACATTCCTCATCATGGGTTTCTCAAAGAAGAATCTGGAAGAGACAATGTCATTCCTGGAGACATCAAACCATACACACAGTAAAGCATGCAGTAGACTATTATGACCATGATAAGCACCCAAAACAGTAGAGAATCTTCATCACGTGGAACCCAACAAACACCATGTTAATAAATTAATAAACTTAGGGCAGAATCTGGTAGAGATTTAATTTGTGTGCAGATCTCAGAAGATGAGAACATAGTGTTTTAGTTGTCTGCTACACACATAGCATTGCTTTAATTGTACCATAACTTCCCTCTGTGAGAATATTTTTTACAAAGATTTATTTTGCACTTTGTGTATGCATGTGTGCTTGTGGGTGGGTATATGCAAAGAAAGGCCGTTTCCTGTGGAGACCAGGAAATTATGGCTCTGAGCTGGAGTTACATTCAGATAATTGTAAACTGCCTGTTGTGATTACTGGGAACTGAAGTACAGTCCTCTCCAAAAGCAGTATAGGATCTTAACTGCAGAGCCATCTCTTTAGTTTATCTTGTGAAAATATGAACAGCCATCAAGTCTCAATGCATGGCTGCTTTTAATTACCACAGTCTTGAGTTTAAGGGTGAGGTCCCATAGACTACAAAAGAACATATTGATATTTGGATAGTAACATTAAGGTAGAACATAAGAAAACAAAACTGTTCTTACATTTTTTTATTGCTACTCTGCCATCACTCACCTCAATTTCAAAATGGTCCCTTTGCATTGTATTTGGGATTGATGTCTCTTGGCATTTTGTGTTATCAAACCTTCTTCATAATATCTAAACAATCCAACAAAGTTTAATTAGGGTCATTCATAGGAGCATGGATGGGTAAAGGGATACTTACGGAAGCATGGGCAGAAAATTACTCCCCCACCCCCAGCAACAATTAACAGCTTATAGATCCTTGTGTGTGTGTGTGTGTGTGTGTGTGTGTGTGTGTGTGTGTGTATGTGTGTGTGCTTATTAGTTCCTCCCCTCTATTTGCCAGAATGTCACTCAACCACTGTTGTTGAATGTGGTTCTCCAAGTGCAACAACCATTTTTTTTTTTCCAGATCAGCTATGCCTGCTTGCAAAAAGGTCATCACAGCAAGACTTAACTGCCATTGATGCCCTCTTATAGAAAGAAAGGTTGGGAAGGGTCTACACCTCTCCACCATTTGTATTCAAGTCTTCTTGTTTTAGTTACTGTGGAAGTCTGAATGAAAATGGCCCCATAGACTCATAAGGAGTGGCACTTTTGGGAGGTGTGGCCTTGTTGGAGGAAGTATGTCTCTGGGTGGTGGGCTTTGGGGTTTCAGAAGCTCAATCCAAGCCTAGTGGTTCACTGTCCCTTCTTGCTGCCTGCAGATCCAGATGCAGAACTCTCAGCTACCTCTCTAGCACCATGTCTGCCTCCAAGCCACCCTGCTTCCCACCATGATGACAATGAACTAAAACCTCTGAACTGTAAGCCAGTCCTAATTAAATGTTTTCTTTTATATGAGTTGCCCTGGTCATGGTGTCTTTTCACAACAATAAAACCCTAACCAAGGCAGTTAGGTGTAGCATTGTTGTTTTCCGCCAGCCGGCCCACCGCTGGCGCGCCAGCCCCGAATAACACTCAGAGACTCTGTATTTGATACAATCCTGTTGGCCAGTTACCATTATTGTTTATGGGCTAGCTCTGTCTTAATTATTAACCCATTTCTACTTATCCAAGTATTTCCACGTGGCTCATCTTATCGGGGAGCAGCGGCTGGCGTCTTCCTTCCTCCCTGGTCTACATCTTGACTCTCCTAACTACTTCCTCTTTCCTCCTCCTAGTCTCCTAGCCCCGCCTATCTAGTTTTCTATTGGCCAACAGGGCTTTATTAATTAACCAGTATGAGAAACATATTTACAGAATAACATCTCCCATCAGTTAGGGTTTCTATTGCTGTAATGATACAGAACAACCAAGGCAACTTATTAAAGAAAGCAATTAATTGGGCTTGATCATTTTATTTAATGATTTCAAAGGGTTAGACTCCATGGTAGCACAGGCATGATGGCAGGAATAGCTGAGAAATGACAGCTTGTTCCACAAGCAGAAGGCAGAAAGGGGACTTACTAGAAATGGCAAAATTCTTTTGAAACCTCAAAGCCTGCCCCCAGTGATACACTTCCTCCAACAAGGCACATTTAATTCTTGCACATGATCCCACCAATTGGGGACAATTCAGACATATGAGCCTATGAGGCCATCTTCCTTCAAGCCAACATGCTGCCCTCATTCTTTTTTTTTTTTTTTTTTTGATAATTTTTTAAAATTTAAATTTGAAAATACTTGTTTTGCATTTCAATCCCAGTTCCCTCACTCTCCCCTCCTCCTCTGTCTCCCGAACCAATCCCCATCACACTCCCTTTCAGCTCCCCAGGGAGGGAGATCTTCAAAGTCTGTCATATCATTTGGAGCAGGGTCTAGGGCCTCCCGCAATGTGTCTGGGCTGAGAGAGTATTCCTCCACATGGAATGCATACTGCCCTAATTCTATGGGGACTTGGGGCTCCTAAAACGTATAGACTGAGGGAGTTTGACTGCAAAGGGTGCCCATTCATGTAGCTTTTGTATAGCCTTGTTGGGTAAGACTTTCCAGTGAGGCTGCTTGAGGTTCACTCAGGATCTGGTAGGCAAACCCCTGCTCATGATCTGTAGGAAAACCCAATACACTCAATACCGGTTGAATTTTAGCCAGTCCATATCTCAGTTTGTTGTTAGGACTTTGTAAGAAGGGGGTGGATGATATGTATGCTCCCCAGAAATAATTCTCACAA
Organism: Cricetiscus sungorus; assembly: GCA_030556225.1. Classification (NCBI taxonomy): domain Eukaryota; kingdom Metazoa; phylum Chordata; class Mammalia; order Rodentia; family Cricetidae; genus Cricetiscus; species Cricetiscus sungorus. The sequence continues at coordinate 23,956,040 of JANBXA010000031.1, forward strand.
CAACAACAATAACAACAACAACAACAAAAATACCAGTGAAAATGAAAGGAAGACTAGTTAGGCAAGGGGATGGACAAGAGTCCAGAGGCAGAGGAGTGTGATTTCGTCAGTGCTTTATCAACTTGACACGAGCCAGAGTCATCTGAAAAGAGGGGATTGTAATTGAGGAAACACCCCTGTAGACTGGACTATAGGTAAACCTTTGAGGATTTTCCTTGATTAATAGTTGAGAGGCGAGGATCGAAACCACTGTCACCCACTCAGGGCATGTGTTTCTGGGCTGTGTAAGAAAACAAACCATGGGAAGCAAGCCAGTTAGCAGCATCCCTCCATGTCTTCTACATCAGTTCCTGCCTCCAGGGTCCTACTTTGAGTTCCTGCCCTGTTTTCCCTTGGTAGATTGTAAACTGTGGGATAAGATTTTATGACCAAGGTGATTTGGGTCATGGTGTTTTATCATAGTAATAGAAACTAAAGAAGATGGGATGAATATGATCAAAACACATTAGATGAGTGTTTGAGAATGTCAAAATGAAACTCATTATGTATAATTAATATGTGCTAATTAAAATTAAAAAGATACCCTCCAACTAAGTATAGTAATCACTTTTCATTATTCATGGATTATGAAAACATTTTTGAACAAAAATCCACCATGGATACAGCCACACTTTTTAGACTAGCCGAGGAATTGTTGGGGAGCCACACAGGGTTTTCTCAGTCTATGGCACAGGCTGGATTCAGAGTTTGATTCCAGGGATCATTGTAATACAACCTAGACCAGAGACCATCAGCATCCAACTTGGAAGCCACTCTCTTCCCTCAGTCTGTCAGAATCATCAGCTCCCAGAGCACGTTTGAACATGTTGCTCCCCTGTCCTAGAATGACCGTCTTTCAGGCCTGGCCAGCCTCCTGGGGAAGTCCCCTGATTCATCATGCACCATTGCCCAGCATGTGGCCCTGCCCATCACCTCAGAACCACAGCAGGGTTTCTATCGTCATTCAACCACTCTGTGTGTCACTGTTTGCAATGCCATTGTGTAATCCAGACATTTGAAAGAGGAGCCTGGTTGCCATCTGGGAGACCAGGGCCCTTGTCACCCTGTTGCATATCATGTGGACCAGGTACTGCCTGCCTATTGCCGAGTGACTGATTCTATTCTGTCTGAAATGACCATGGCAGTGCCACCTGTCTGCTAGCTATCTTAACCTTGGTTGGTAGTTGAACCCACTTTTTCATCCTTCCCTCCCTCCTCCTCTCCCTTCCCTTTTCCTTTTCTTCCCTCTTTTACTTCTTCCTTCGTTTCCTCTCTTCCTCTCTGTCTCTATCCACCTGACTTTTCTTCCCATGTTTTCTTTCCTCTCTTTCCGTTTTAAAGAAGGAATTCATCCCACTCTATTTGCTGGAGCTGCAGTGCTGACCTGGCTGATAAGAAAATCCACCTGCTGCTCACTGGGACTTGCTATGAGAAAATAGTCCCAGAAGGCCTGGCCACAGAGTCACTGAGCTTTAAGATATGGGTCTCATAATGTAAGCAGCCGTTTTACCAATCAATCAGAGAATCTGCCTGAGATATAGATTGGTGGCACCAATGGGTTGCTTGATCCAGCCATTCCTAAAGACAGATACACACCTGTGCTTCCATTGACACAACCAACAAATCCATCACCTCACTTTAAAAACAACAAATACTTCAGTCGAGCTATTTCATGACAACAGAAAGAAAAGACTCTTGACTATGCTAGTATCTTATTTCAGTGGCTCTCAGGGAGCATGTTTTTCAGTACTCATACCTTTGTGTGACTGTGGGCAGCTTTTTTTAAATGGTGGAAGGAGGTGGGTGCGATGTGACACTGTCTTACTTTGTGTTTTTATTGCTATGAAGAGACACCACAACCAGAACATCTACATTCAAACTTACCATATTTCCCTCCCTGGGGCCCATAAACCTTTAACAATATCATAATGCAAAATTACAGAAACCCAACAAACTCATGGACATTGAACAATGCGCAATGGCACCATTCCTGGATCAAGGAAGAAATAAATAAAGAAATTAAAGACTTCCTAGAACTCAATGCGAATAAAGACACAACATACCCAAACTTATGGGATACTCTGAAAGCAGTACTAAAAGAAAAGTTCATAGCACTAAGTGTCCAAATGAAGAAACTGGAGAATGGTCACACTAGAGAATTAATAGCACAACTGAAAGCTCTAAAACAAAAAAAAAAAAAAAAAAAGCAAACTCATTCCGGAGGAGTAGATGCCAGGAAATAATCAAATTGAAGGCTGAAATCAATAAAGTAGAAACTAGGAAAACAATACAAAGAATCAATGTAATAAATAGTTGGTTTTTTGAGAAAATCAACAAGATAGAAAAACCTTTATCCAAGCTAACTAAAAGGCAGAGAGAGAACATACAAATTAACAAAATCAGGAATGAAAAGGGAAACATAACAATGGACACTAAAGAAATCCAGAGAATTTTCAGGTCATACTTTGAAAATCTGTACTCCACAAAATTTTAAAATTTAAAGGAATTAAAAAAGTGATAGATATCACTTACCAAAATTAAATCAAGAGCAGATAAGCAATTTAAATAGACATATAATCCCTAATGAAATAGAAGCAGTCATCAAAAGTATTCCAACCAAAAAAGGCCCAGGGCCAAATAGTTTCAGTGCAGAATTCTACCAGAAATTCAAAGAAGAGCTAATGTCAATACTCCTCAAATTTTTCCACACAATAGAAGCAGAAGGGTCATTGCCAAACTCTTTTTATGAGGCTACAACTACCTTGGTACCCAAGCCACACAAAGACACAACTAAGAAAGAGAACTACAGGCCAATATCCCTCATGAGCATTGATGCAAAAATACTCAATAAAATACTGGCAAATTGAATCCAAGAACACATCAGAGAAATCATCCACCATGACCCAGTAGGCTTCATTCTATCAATGTAATCCACCATATAAACAAACTGAAAAAGAAAAACCACATGATCATCCCACTAGATGCTGAAAAAGCTTTTGACAAAATCCAACACCCCTTCATGATAAAGGTCTTGGAGAGATCAGGAATAACAGAATCATACCTAAACATAATAAAAGCAATATACAGTAAACCAACAACCAACATCAAACTAAATGGAGAGAAACTCAATGTGATTCCTTTAAAATAAGGAACAAAACAAAGCTCTCCACTCTCTCCATATCTCTTCAACATTATATTTGAAGTTTTAGCTAGAGCAATAAGACAACAAAGGAGATCAAGGGGATACAAATTGGAAAGGAAGAAGTCAAACTTTCACTATTTGCAGATGATATGATAGTTTAAGGTATGATAGATCTGAAAAACTCTACCAGGGAACTCCTACAGCTGATAAACACTTTCAGCAAATTAGCCGGATACAAGATAAATTAAAGAAAAAAAAAATCAGTAGCCCTACTATATACAGAGGATAAAGGGGTTGAGAAAGAAATCAGAGAAACATTACCCTTACAATAGCCACAAACAACATAAAATATCTTGGGATAATTCTAACCAAACAAGTGAAAGGCCTATATAGTATGAACTTTGTGTCTTTCAAGAAAGGAATTAAAGAAGATACCAGAAAATGGAAAGATCTCCCACGCTCTTGGATAGGTAGGATAAACATAGTAAAAATGGCAATCTTGCCAAAAAGCAATCTACAGATTCAATGCAATCCCCATCAAAATCCCAGCTCAATTCTTCACAGTCCTTGAAAGAACAAGCCTCAATTTTATATGGAAAAACAAAAGACCTAGGATAGCCAAAACAACCTTGTACAATAAAGGAACTTCAGCAGGCATCACCATCTCTGACTTCAAGCTCTATTATAGAACTATGCAAAAATAGACAGGTAGACAAATGGAATCTAATTGAAAACCCTGATATTACCCCACACACTGATGAACACCTGATTTTTGGTAAAGAGGTTAAAATTGTACAATGGAAAAAAAGGAAGCATCTTCAACAAATGGTGCTGGCATAACTGGATGTAGATAGATCCATATCTATCGCTATGCACAAAACTTAAGTCCAAATGCACTGCAACATAAATTCAGCCACACCGAACCTCTTAGAAGAGAAATTGGAAAATACCTTGAACGAATTAGTACAGGAGACTGCCTCCTGAGCATAACACCAGTAACACAGACACTGAGATCGACAATTAATAAATGGGACCTCCTGAAACTGAGAAGCTTCTGTAAGGCAAAGGACACAGTCAACAAGACAAAATGGCAGTCCACAGAATGGGAAAAGATACTCACCAACCCCATGTCTGACAGAGGGCTGATTTCCAAAATACACAAAGAACTCAAGAAGCTAGCTACCAATATACCAAATAATCAAATTAAAACATGTGGCACAGAATTAAATAGAGAATTCTCAAAAGAGAAATCTAAAATGGCTGAAAGACACTTAAAATGTCCAACATCCTTAGCCATCAGGGAAATGCAAATCAAAACAACTCTGAGATATCATCTTACTCCTGTCAGAATAGCTAAAATAAAAAACCCAAAGACAGTTTATGCTGCTGAGGATGTGGAGAAAGGGGTACACTCCTCCACTGCTGGTGGGAATGCAAACTCATACAGCCACTTTGGAAATCGGTATGGTGGTTCCTCAGGAAAATGGTAATCAGTCTACCACAGATTCAGCAATTCTACTGTCAAGCATATACCCAAAAGATGCACATTCACACAAGGACATTTGTTCAACTATGTTCATAGCAGCATTATTTGTAATAGTTAGAACCTGGAAGCAACCTAGCTGCCCCTCAACTGAAGGATGGATAAAGAAGATGTGGTACATCTACACAATGGAATACTACTCTGCAGAAAAAAAACAATGGAATCTTGAAATTCGCAGATAAATGGATGGAATTAGAAGAAACCATCCTGACTGAGGTAACCTAGTCACAAAAAGACAAACATGATATGTACTCACTCATATATGGATTTTAGACATAGAGCAAAGGATCACCAGCCTACAATCCACACCACCAGAAAAGCTAGGAGACAAAGAGGACCTAAGAGAGACATACATGGTCCCCCTGAGAAGGGGAAAGGGACAAGAGCTCCTGAGCAAATTGGGAGCATGTGGGGGAGGGGAGAGGGAGGTAGGAGAAAGAGAAGAGGAGAAGAGGAGGGGAGAGGAGGACATGAGAGAGCAGGAAGATTGAGTCAGGGGAAGAATAGAGGAGAGCAAGAAAAGAGATACCATAATAGAGGGAGCCATTATAGGTTTAAAGAGAAATCTGGCACTAGGGAAATGTCCAGGGACCCACAAAGATGTCCCCAACTAAGAATCTAAGCAATAGTGGAGAGGCAGACATGAACAGTGAGCTGAACTCCTGGAATCCAGTTGCAGAGAGGGAGGAGTGATGAGCAAAGGGGTCAAGACCAGGCTGGAGAAACCCACAAAGACAGCTGACCTGAACAAGTGGGAGCTCCTGGACCCCTGTCTGATAGCTAGGAAACCAGCATAGGACCCACCCAGACTCCTTGAATGTGGGTGTCAGTTAGGAGGACTGGGCTGTCCATGGGGCCTCTGGTAGTGGATCAGTATTTATCCCTACTATACAAATGGACTTCCAGAGCTCATTCCACACAGAGGGATACTCCCTCAGCCTAGACACATCAGGGAGGGCCTAGGCCCTGCTCCAAATAGCAGACTTTGCAGACACCCTCTCTAGGGAGCAGAAAGGAGATGGAATGGGGGTTGGAGGGAGCAAAGGAGGAGGGAAGGGTGAGAGAACTGGGATTGACATGCAAAAACAAGCTTGTTTCAAATTTAAATAAAAAATATTATTTAAAAAAAAAAAGAAAAGAAAATGTTCACCATCAAATGTTGGAACTCTTGTATGGTTAACGTGTTTGGAATAGCAACATCTTCCACAGTTCAACATTCAACAGGGCTGAAAGTTAAGCTGCAAAGTCGATTCCAGCAGCTGGTTCCCCCTCCACAAATATTCAGTGCTCCCAGCTTCCTAGCTTCCTACGTCTCTTTCCAGAGATGCTCGGTCCCCCAAACTGTGGGGCTCCCAATGCTGTGGGGCTAGGCCAAGGATGTTTGGTGGTGACATCTGCCCTGAACCTCCATTTCTCATTGTTTATTTAAAGAGAATGTGTCTGTCATCTTTCTTTTTTTCTTTTTTCCTTTTTCAAGACAGAGTTTCTCTGTGTAGCAGTCCTGCCTGTCCTGGAACTCACTTTGTAGACCAGGCTGGTCTCAAGTTCACAGAGACCTGCTTCTGCCTCCCAAGTGCTGGGACTAAAGTGTGCACTACCACCACCCAACAAACACACACTCTTACAATGAAAGTGCCTCCGGATAGTGTTTCCATGAGAGCATGGTCCTGAGACCCTGCGCTCTCAGAAGCCTAGGCTGCCTTTCGACATTGCTGAGTGGGTATGATTTGCTGTGGGTGTGGTCTGTGTGGAGAAGCTGGGGTGCCCCTGTGGAAGTTCTGGCCTGTGGAGTGCCCCTTTCATATTCTGGAGGCAAAAGTCCATTGTCAGAGTATGGCAGGTTGTTTCTTATGAGATGGCCACAGATGTGTACTTCTCTGGTGTCCTCCCATGACCTCCATGGTGTCACTGCTCTCTCATTAGAACTGAAATCACTCTGGACCAGAGCCCACTAACCTGGCCTCTGGTTAACCTGACAACTTCCACAAAGACCTCATCATGTGACACGGTCACAATTGGAAGCCCAAGTGTTGGAACTTTAGCACATGGGGACAGGACACAATCTGGCTTATAACTCTGGACACAATGATGGTGAGAGGTGAATTTTTGTCCCCTTTGCTGCAGGGACACCTGGGCATTCTGATGCTGATTCACAAGGGTGCTGACCCTAGAGGGAATACACACACCCTCAGTGGGGGTGGGGCTCGGCTACTTGTGAGGAAGGAGTACCAGCCCTGAGTCAGCAATAATGAGTGGAGACTAGCTTAACTGCCCCACCTGCCCACACAGATGCAGGCAAACCTGTGAATACATGAGAGCCCACGCTGTCTGTAATATTCCTTCATCTTGCTACATAACTTGGTTTATTGGGGTGATGAATGAACCAGAGACTGAGGTGGGGAGTGAGGAAGATGTTTTCAGGAGAAAGCAAGGCCTTACAATGAGGACACCCTAGTGCAGGCAGAAGTCCAGGCACCACCTGCTTTCAAGTTGTAGCCTCCCAGTCCCCTTCACAGCTCCAGGCCACACACGGCATGGCCTAAATCCCTCCCCCATCTCCTCTGAACACCATGAAGACAGGTGGTCTTTCAGAAAAAGGTCACCCAGGTGGCCAAGAATCACTGTCTCCTTGGCTCTCATGGCCCATAGCTGGTGTCTCTGGCCCAAGCCAGTGTCTTCCAAACTCCAGTGACTCCGAGGCCAGCCTATTGTCCCCATCCTCTGGTTTTCCCGTCTTGTGTGGGTCCTCAGTTTCCAGCAGGGATGGTGTCTGTTAGTTCATTTGTTTGTCATATTGGGGTTTGAACCCTAGACCTCACACATGTTAGGCAAGTACTCTATCACTGAGCCATACCCCTGTCCCCTTTTCTTAAGCAAAGTAGATCAAGCTTGTTTTGAACTTGCTGTGTATCTCAGGATGGTCTTGAACTTCTGGACCTCCTGCCTCAGCCTCCTGAGTCCTATGTTATGTGTTTGTGACCTCTATAGCCCTTTCTCCTCTGACTCACTGCCTCTCACAGCTTCCCCAACCAGATCCACTTTATACATGAAGACTGGCCCAAGGTCACATTGGGACAATAACAGAGCTAGGCTGTCGTCTTTGCCTCTGTGGGGAAGGGGAGCCACCCAGCTCAGAATCTGCCTGTCAGAAGCGGAGCAGAGATTCCTTGAGTCAGTATACGTCACCCCACACCACTGACCTCACAAATATCACTGGATCCGCAGGTCCACCTGTGGCCAGTGTCCTGGGCTGCAGCAGCTCTGTATCCTGTTCCCTGTCACAGCAGGTGGAAATAGCGTGAACTAAGGAAACCTCACCAGCAAAGATAACAGCTGAATACTTGTCTCCTGGCAGGCCATGCCTAAGAGAATGCTGACCCACACGCACCAGCATCTGTCTCGCTCTGCAGGCTGAAAGGCAGAGCTGGCTCTGGGCAGGAGAGCACATGCTAGACCAGGCTGTGTGACCTTGAATGAGTGATTTAAGCTCTCTGAACCTCTGCTTTTTTAATTTTATTATTATTTTTTAATTTTACATGTCGATCCCAGTTTCCTCTCCATCCCTCCCTCCCTCCTATCCTCTCTCCCCCCTCACATGCACCCTGACCACCCTCCCTCCCATCCCACCATCCCCATTCCACATGTAGGGCTATGCTATCCAGGTGGGGTCGTGTAAATCTGTCAAGCCATTTGAAGTAGGGACTAGGACTTCTCTCCTGTCTCTAGGTTAAGGGGGTATCCCTCCATGGGGAATGTGTCCGCAAGGTCCTTTTGTGCACCAGGAATAGATCCTGGTTCTACTGTCTGAGGTCCCTTAGACTGCTCAGTCCTTTAGCTGAGACCCATGTCCAGGGGGTCTGAGTCAGTCCCATGCTGGATTCCCAGCTATCAGTCTAGGGGGGCCCATTACCTCCTCCTCCAGGTCAGCTGTCTTTGTGTGTTTCTGCAACCTGGTCTTGTCCTCTCTCTCTGCATCTGGATTCTAGTTCGACCAGTGTTTAGTTATGGGTGTTTGCTTCTGTTTCCAACAGGTACTAGATGAGGGCTCCATGATGGTGGATAAGTTAGTTGATGATCACTATCAGGGAAGGGCATTTATGGTAGCCTTTCAACTATTGCTCCAATTGTTAGAGTCAGTCTTGTAGGTCTCTAGACCATTCCTTAGACTGAACATCAGTTTTGTGTTCATCTGTGAAAAGAGAAGAGACAAGTCATTTTGGAATGATACATATAGCTGGAAGCTGTGAGAAAAATTTAAATCTGGGGGCTAGAAGGGATGGGGCAGTGTCAGGTTATATCATTAGCCTCTGTACCAGGCACCGGGCAGCTGGTCTCTGTCACAGAAAACAAAACCAAACTAAACTAACTAAAAACAGTTCTGGGGAAGTGGCTCAATCAGTAAGGTGGCATGCAAATAAAAGAACCCGAGTTCAGCTTTCCAGTACCCACATAAAAAGCCAGTGGTCTCAGCATTTAGGGAGACAAACTGGGACAGGCAGATTGCAGGCTAGCCATTCTGGCTGAGTCAATAACCGTCAGGTTCAATGTCTCAAAAATGAGGTAGAGTACTACTGAGAAAGACACCTGATGTCACCTCCACACATATAGCACAGGCACATGCACCTGCACACACCTGTACACACACAGATATGCATATATATGTAATACATACCTGTGCACACAGATATGCATGTATATGTAACACACACACACACACACACACACACACACACACACACACACACACACACAATCTAAGAGGTGGTTCCACTGCAGACAGTTGCTGCCTTTGAGATACCTGTTGGAGGTGGAGGACTGGGGTGGGGTGTCTCAAGTCCAGAAAAGCCACCTTTGGTCTCAAGCACAGTGGTCCCTTAGATGACCTCCCTCATCCTACGGAGCTGGCAGCTCCAGAACCACCTCAGTGAGTGCTTCCTGGGCTCCAGATGCCAGAATTTCGTACCCATCTGCCCAGATCCAGTCCCTTACCATGCTGGTCTCAGTGTTGACATACGTCAGCCTCTAAGCGTCCCTTTTAGAGTGTGTGTCTCTCGGGGCCCAGACCTCTCTGCCTTGCACAGTGATGGAGAGCCGAGGCCAGCTCCTCATGGTCAGTGAAACCCAATCCCAACCTTCCCCATAAGACCAACCCTACCCAGCCTGGCACCAACTCCCTCTTTCCAACAGGACCTGGGCAGGAGTGTTTCCAGCACTGCAGGGGACTGCCTTTTTGTAACCCTCCAGGGATGCCAGTCTGAGAAGACAGGCAGAGGAAGAGCATCCTTGGGGGTCCTGGATCACGCTGAACCTGAACCTTCATGTCACTTTGTCCAGTCAGAATGTCCTCACTTATTAACTTAAATTTCTGGTTAACACCCTTGTAAAATTAACTAGGCTTTTATAGTAAAGTCAAGGCTGCCAGGATTAACGCAGACTCAGAGCAGAAGGGCTGGATGAGGTTTAGGATCAACTCCTTGGGCGTTAGGACGTGTGTTCTAGCTGTATGGCCTCAGATAAGTCTCCAAACCTCTCTGAGATGCTGTATCTTCACATACCTGTGATCTACATCAGGATGCAGTAAGCTGATGTACCTAAAGCATGAGGCACACAGTAGGTGCTCAATAAATGTACCCCAACAATGCAGTTCATCTAACAAAGCTGACAGAACAGGACTGTTAGTGCCAGGGCTTCCCTCCTAGTGAAGCCTGCCTCTGCCCCCACCCTACACACCTCCCCCCTCCCACCCCTCTCCCACCCCAGGTCTATTGCTTTCATACAAGAAAGAAAAGGAATAGTACTTTGAAGCCAAAGGAACCTGGATTTAAAACATACTTCTGCTCGGTGACCTTAAGCAAATTGGTCAACCTCTCTGAGCCCTTTTCTTCTAACAGTTTAATGGGAAAGGCACTGGGCACCTCTTGAGAAGACACAAGGACAGCATGAGCACTGTCCCCATGTAATTACTTACCAGCCTCTCCAAGGATCTTCCAGGTCCCCTCAAGTAGTGCTCTGCACGACTTGGCTGGAGCCCAGGCCCCTGGGCTCAGGCTCACCCATGACTCCATGTCTCCAACTTCTAATCCTCCCTGATGACATTGAAGCCCTGTGTCCAGCCCTGCCCCCTCTCCAGATGGTCTGAGAACCTTCTGGGTGTCCCTAAGTCCTGGCTGGGCTGCCATGTCTTCTTGGTTGGGATTGGTCTGCCACCCTGACCTCCAATTTTTGGTCATAGCGTCTGATCATGATGGAAGTTACAATCAAAAGCCTGGAACGTTCAGCTCTGGGGTCTTCTCCCTGGACCCTGAAGCCATCTCCTGAATGCAGAATCTTCTTAAGACAGTACTGCCTTACCCCATTAACCAGACTTGGAAAACCCAGAAACCTTGTGAGATGTTGGTCTTGATTGTCAGCCTGACCAAGTTTAGAGCCCCCAGCATTTAAAAAAGCCCACTTTCAGAGAGTAACTCACGAGGCTCGGCTCTGACCCCTGCCTTAATCCAAGCACCTGGAGTGGGACTGCACTGTGGGGAGGTGGCAGACTGGGGAAGGAGGTGCCATGCTAGAGAACAGCCTTTCAAGGGCTCCTAACATGGGACCTCTCCTTTTACTCCTCAGTGCCTCTCGGCTTCCATGGAAGGAGCCACGCTGTTCCACCAAGCTCTGCCTGCTGCAGGCCGGGAACAATGGAGTGACTGACTAACTGAGACTGATGTCTCTGAAACTGGGAGCCAAAATAAGTCCTCCTCTTAAAGATGATTTTCCCTGGTGTCTGTCAGGGGGAGAAGTTCACCTGGTGAACGAGAGATGTTTTTGTTTTTGTTTTTTTTTTTTCTCTCAGCCTGTTCAGGCTTAAGCTGGGCTTCCCCACCACAGTCCACTCAAAGGCAATGGTGGCGAGAGTGAAGTGTCACCTCTCTGTCACTTACTTGTCTTCCATGGAATGTTGGAACTCTGAGGCCACTGCCAAGAATGGGACTGCATGACTGACCATGTCGGTGCCTGGAGGTTTGCTTTCAGGGTAGGGGAAAGGAGACGAGCGTTTCATGATGTTCATATTAGACACTCAGTAATCCTTGTTTACTGCATCCAGTCACAGGTCTCCAAACCCAGGCCTTGAACAGTATCTGCAACCCAAGACACTAGATCAGAGACCCTTTGAAAACCGGAAAGTGATGGGCCTTTCTCCCTCAGGGTGCCCTTGTCAGTGACATTGGGCACACGTTGCCAGGACTTCCTAGCCTCCCTCAAACTCAAGCATAGCTATGCTTCACAGATGGGAAACTGACACACAGAGGAAGATGCTTGTCCAAAAGTGTGCAATGTGTCTCTTTCTGACAGACGTTGGCCCACTACATGGAAGTACCAGCTCTGGTCCTGGTAGCAGGTCCAGAACCATGAGCTTCAGGCCCTTAGCACCTCACATCACTGCTACAGCTATCACCCCAATGCTTCAGGGTGTGGTAAGGACACAATATGTGTAAGCAACCATTGTTCCCTTCCTTCCCTTTTCCTTCCCCTGCAAGCTTGGAACAAAGTGCGGCTACCGTTGGAAGTGATCATGGAAGGCTTCGTGCAAGAGGTGTGCCCTGCTTGGACCTCGGTGCTGGGTGCTGTAGGGAGGTAGGGGCCAATGGTTATTAATAGTCCTGGCTCAATAGGGCTGGATGGGGGTGAATGTGATACAGACACCCAGCACCGTGGCTAGGGAGGACCTGACACCAGAAGGGGAGGGGGCCAGGGGTTGGGGGGGCGCCATATCCCAAAATAGCCAGGACTGAAGACTATTTAAATGGCTGTCCCACCACCAGTCCCATTTCCCAACAGGATCCCCCACCAGCCCAGTTTTTCTGTACAGGCTCCAGCCTTTGCCCATCCAAGGTAAGTGACAGCCTCTGAGGTTGGAGGATGGAGAAAGCTGACTCAGGCTAATGGAAGGAATGGCCATGTTGCCATTTCTCTAGATTCAAAGTGACTGTTGTTGAAGGTGGGACTCCTAAAGTCTCTACCTGTCTCTTGGGTGGTCTGGGCAAATCCTTCTCCAAAGGCTGGGCCTCAGCTCTCCATCTGGCAGACCTAGAAGGTAGAGCCTTATGTCTGCCTACTCTAGTGGCTCCATCAAAGAGGAGGAAGGGCAGAGGGGTGGGAGGCAAGCACATGGGTGGGAAGTTGATTGGCTGAGCTGACAACACCCACGCTTCACGGAGGAGGTCTCAGGTCCAGGGAGGGTGGTCTAGCTGCTGAGGACTCAGCAACAGCAGAGGGGGGAGTGGTATTAGCTTTTACTGTAGGAGCCAGCATGGGTCTCAGATGCACTGGATTTGGTAGATCTGAGCCTGGGGCATGAGGAAGGATATCTAAGAGGTTAATAGTACTCAGTATGGGCCAGAACTGACCCTGCTCTGCCACTTCCTTCATAGGGGTCTCTGGGAACTTGGAGACCCCTGGATCAGTATAGCACAAGGGTTTCCAGCTGGGGAGACAGCTGCTGTAACTAGGCCACGGCACAAGCAGAGCTTGGATGCTGACATGACAACACAGAACCCTGGCGTGTTGGAGCAGGCAGTCCAGCTGGGGACAAGGGGTAGAGTCTGATGCCACCGAGTCACCTGAGTCAGGAGCCATAGGAGCTGAGGAGACAGCAGAGGGGTCTCAGGCAGGCGTCATGCCCTGAGCTATGAAATCAGGGCCTGAAGCCAGCTGGTAGGCTCTAGCCCAAAGATGCTGACTCACCAGGAGGGGGCAGCTGGAGCCAGCCACTCCTAAGGTTTCCAGGAAGGGCAGCCTTCCAGGGCTCAGCCAGGGGAGACAGTGTTGACAGTGAGTGTCAGGCAACTTGAGCTACTGGACAGCTCAGCAGCTTTCCCTTGGTCCCCAATATCATCACCATTCCAGATACTGTCTACTTACCTCGGGTCTCACACAGAGGTACACCCACCTCCAACACAACTCAAGTAGACCAAAGCCCAGAGATAAAGGTTATAACTCAAGGTCATGCAGGGATTCAGCATAGCTCACAAGCAGAACTGAGACCTCTGGACTCTCAGTCCATTTCTCACATACTTCAAAGGCTACTAGACAGTCTGAATCTTCGGAGACCTGAGGGAAGATGGCTCTGAACTCTGGTCCCATGAGATGGAAGGTGTCCTAGTTCCCAGATGGGCCCTGGATAGTTGAGAAAGTGTGGTCTGATGGTGCCACCCCTTACCCCAATCATGAGGCCAACTAGAAAGTTGGGTAGTGATTCCACGAAGCTTCTCCCAGCGTAGCCTCCTTAGGGAGGTCTTCAGGAGTTAGAAGGAAGACGGTCCAAGTGTGGGTGGCCCTGGAAACCAGGAAGTCTGAGAAAGGGGTCTTCTGTGCTGACACCTTCCGTCAGAAACCAAATCAAGTTTCGGAATGTGCTACTCTGGTCAGGTGACGGACAGAGCCCAGACAGAGCCTCTGCATCCAGGTCTGTCCCAGTCCAGGCCACCTCCCCCCCCCCCCCCGGGTCCTGTGGCTCAGGTTTCAAGACCTCAGCATTCAGATTTTTCGCGGCATAAATTTGCATCCAGGACAGAGGAGAGGAGGCTATTGGAAACATAGGGAAGAGAATGAGTACAAGGCCAGGAGGGCCCCTGGGGTGGAGACTGGCCAGCACAATTTTTTTCCCTAGCTAGAAGACATTATCCGAGAAGCCCAGATCCGGGCCTTGCTGCCTGCCATATGCCCTTGACTGTGAGATAATTCTCCAGTCCCTGCGGATGGCTCCTGAGATCAGGAGGTGGCCCCTGGCGACGGGGTCCTGGTCCGAGCCCCGGGATGCAGAGGACCCTGGGCACGCAGCCGCTCGGTTTAGCGGGCGTGGCGGAACTGAGCAGCTGAGCTGTGTACAGAGCCGGGCGCCCCCTGGCGCGGAGCCAGGCAGGGCGGGCGTGCGCCTGGCGCGCGACACTGCAGCGCTGGTCATATGAGCAGAAAGGATGAGAAGAACACTTTTTAATCTTTTCGCACTTGCTCTGCCCGCTCAAACAGTTGCAGGATGTCGATGACAGACTTACTCAGCGCTGAGGACATCAAGAAGGCGATAGGAGCCTTTGCTGGTGAGCGGTGTACTCCCCTGCCTGGCCCTGTCCCCTTGTCCTCTTCCCGCACCTGGGGCACCCATCATCCCTCTGCTAAGTCTCCCCAGTTTCTCCCGCCCACACATCGGTCCCCATCCTCGGGGTTGGCTCCCTGGTCCTCTGCCTTCCAAGAGCTGCACTGGCTGTGCGCCCTGCCTGAGCCACTCAAAAGTTGAGGGCACAGAAGGGTGGCCTCTCTGGGAGGATTCTGGGGATCCAGAACCAAGCACGAAGACCCGGGTGGGAAGAAGGAAGGTCTAGGATTCTGGGGCAGTAACCAGACTTCTCTGGGAAGCGTAGAAGGGGCTGCAAACACGGGCTTTCTCTGCAAGAGACCCCTTTCCTCCACCTCCATTCCCAACAAGACTTTTCCTGGAATAGCCCATTGGTAGAGACCCCTCCCAGGGCAGACCTCAGCGCACAGTGACCTTTCCGCAGCAGTCATCCATTCCTGCTCAGCCTGGCTCAGCTGAGCCCTTACCCAATCCCCTCAGGTAGTCCGGGAGAGGTGGCCCACTCAACTGTGTAACCTCTTTACTCTGAAGGAACTCTAGCTTAGATGCTGTTCCTGTCGCCCATGTAGGGAAACTGAGGCTGGAGTAGGGTGGAATATGTAGAAGGTCACCCTGTCCAGCACACGAAGGATGAGAGCTGAGGTGGCCTCGGAGCTCAGTGCACCACTTTGATGTGACAGAGTGGACAGAACAACTTTCCTCCCCTCCAGCTCTGGGCTGAGGGGAGACCATGGTTCCTAGAGTGTCTTGACTGAGGGGGACACCTATCTGCTTTTTGAGCTGCCTTTCCTCCAGGCACACACAGGAAGCTCCAGGAAGCCCCCTTCCCTTCCCTCCCCTCCCTCCCCTCCCTCCCCTCCCCTTCCCTCCTCTCCCTTCCCTTCCCTCCCCCTCCCTTCCCTTCCCTCCCCTTCCCAGAGCACTATGACAACCCATTCACTGTGTCTTGAGTCACCTTGTCACCTTGAGAAGGAAATTTAACTGAGCCTTTGGAAGTCCTCCATCCTCCCACCGCCAGCCACTGGGATGGGTCTCTGAGTCTGGGCAGAACTTCTGGGTCCTCCCCTCCCCCTCGCATGATGTGACCTTGACAGAAATGTGTTGATTTCTGCCAACATTGTATAGCCAAAAGGGAAGCTGCCCTTCTGCCCCGGTTAGCATCCCTCGCATGCCCAGGTGCAGCCCATCTAGGCGTCACCCAAAAAGGCTGTATAGAATTACAGTCCTCTGGAGGCTGACCGTCTCTGTGTGGCTCCTCGGTGTATAAATGGGGAGCCAAGAAGGTGCTAGCTTGGGCAGAGCCTCTTTTCCTAGCTGGGCTCCCTCTGCCCTCCTGTCCCCACAACCGGGCAAGTGTCCTTTAACCACCCTTCCCTAACATCCTCTTCCCCACAACAGCTGCAGACTCCTTCGACCACAAAAAGTTCTTCCAGATGGTGGGTCTGAAGAAAAAGAGCCCGGAAGACGTGAAGAAGGTGTTCCATATTCTGGACAAAGACAAAAGTGGCTTCATCGAGGAGGAAGAGCTGGGGTAAACTGAGGCCTGGGGGGACCTGGTGCTATATCCTCAAGTCACTCTGTACCCACATAGCCAGCAGGCCACTTTGCCCCCGCCCCAAGGCAATGTCCTAGACACCAGGGAAAGATACCTCCTGCCTCTGGGAGGGTCAAACCCTCAGCTCAGAGCACAGCTAACTAGGTTAAATTATATAGCCACTTAATATCACTAATGGAATGGAGTTACTTAATAATTTAATACCAATGAAGAGGAACTTATTCTGGCTGCCTCCCACCACAGGCAAGGCAGGAAGCATTCTCCTTAGAGTGTCATTGATTTCCATGTGTCTGAAAGGCACCTTCCCTGGTCTGGTCTGCAGACCCCACGCCTTTGGACCAGAACTGCAGCTAAGCAACTTCTGGGCAAGCCAGGGAAGCAGAGCCAGCTCTAAGGCTTCAGGGTCCTTGGAGCAAAGTACAGAGAAGACAAACCCACATTAGCAAAGAGCCCTCTGCCCTCATCTGCCTCAGCCACCTGGCCTGTATTTGATGACCCAGCTGTGCCTTCTGTTACTTTCAGACCAAGACCACCTTGAATTTTGTTAGAAACAGGAGGAAGAACATGTTTAGAGATGCATTTTAAGTAGGAACTTCTTCAATATGTCCTGTATCTCCTCCAAACTTTACCCCAAGGGCACCTTCTAGAACCTTCTCCCACCTGCCTATCTATGTCTGAAAATTACATGTGCATGCATGTACAGGTACATGCTAAGTCCTCCCTAACCTCAAGGTATCACCATCTCTAGAGAGACTCCCAATCCCTTCCTCACCTGGGTAGGAGGCATGTGCTCCTCTCTGCCTCTCCCTGGTGTACCCACACCCTATTGCACATGAGGTCCGTCTGTGAGGACTTGCTCTCTTCCCCATTTATGCAGGTGGCTTACTACAATCAGTATGGTGACCCCAACTTTTATATATTTATTGAATAAACAAAGGCAAGTATCCCCTAAATTTGGGTCAACCCTGCAGAGAGAGAGCAGTCATTCACCCCGCACTGACCCACCAAGGGTCAGGCCAAGCCAGCTGGTCAGCCTAGCTGTGCACACACCCCACTGCCTATCGCAGCTTCCCCTGCGCTGTGAAGATGCCAGCCCACCATCCAGTGAGGTTCTGCAAGGCAACCTTGGCCTGAGTCCCACCCATTTTCTCCCTTTTCTCCTCCAGGTCCATTCTGAAGGGCTTCTCCTCGGATGCCAGAGACCTGTCTGCTAAAGAAACAAAGACGCTGATGGCTGCTGGAGACAAGGATGGGGATGGCAAGATTGGGGTTGAAGGTGGGTAGCCATGACTATGACTCCGGCAACACTGGGACTCTGGGGTGTGTGGCAGCTAAAGTTTTGGTCTGTTGAAAGGAAAATGAGATGAGAAAAACAAAAACAAAAAACCCAGGTCAGAGATCTCTACCACCAAGCACAGAAACTCTCTCTCTCTCTCTCTCTCTCTCTCTCTCTCTCTCTCTCTCTCTCTCTCTCTCTCTCTCTACACACACACACACACACACACACACACACACACACACACATATATGAGCAATCCTTGACAAATGGCTTTCCTCCCCCCTTTCATGTGGTGTAAAGGAATGTGGGAGGGAGAATTGGAGATTTTTTGGCCTAAGTTCTGATCTAGAATCTGCCTCCAGTGGCTGTGTGGCTGTGTGACCTTGTGTAGTGTCTTTCCTTCTCTGAACCCGAGACTCATGTCTGTAACCAGAGGAGACAGGCCCACTGATCCCCCAAGGACCCTCAGGCTCTTGTAGTATCCAATTCCAAGGATGGAAATTCCTTATCTACTGCCCTCTCAGCATCTTGTCCCGGTGTCCTATAACCTCGGACAGGTTTTTGGCTTCATTCAGATACACCATCCCATCATGGTTAAGAGAGCCAGGGAAGTACAGTCACCCAGGACCCAGCTGGGAGTTATGATGCCCTCGAGGCTTCAGAAGCTTTGTTCAGAGCCCAGGCACAGCCCAGGTGGCCACTATCCCACATCTTTATTTGGTCAACCTGCCTGGCATCTATGGGGCACACCCCAGAACTGTCAGCTCTCGTATGATAGATACTTTGAAGTGGCCAAAAGGATGCTCACAGTCTTAGCCTGGTTCAGAGAGCTTGGGTGTAGGGTGTGGTAGAGATTTCAGATCTAGTCTGAATGTGGCTGAGTGGCAGACAGGCTTGTGTGGCAGACATCAAGGAAAGCTGCGTTGAGGTGCCTCTGGGGTTCAGATCCCAGCCTCTCTAGGGAAGTCCCATAACTATTTCAGGCCTCAGAGTTTTCATCTTGAGGGAGTGATGGTTCTTCTCTCGTGGTGTGCTAGTGTGTAAAGTGCTCAGGCCAAGAGCAGGCACAGAGCACAGAGCAGATGCCTTCTGTGAGCCATTAACTAAAGAAAAGGAGATGGGGGCTAGATTGCATGGATGTGCCCCCAGTGTCTATTCCAGAAATGAATCAGGGACCTAGTAAATGTCCAGACCCCCACACTCCACTTCCCTTCTGCTTGTCACTGCTGTGACCTTGGGCACATCCCCTGCCTGTACCTGGATTTGGGGTGCATGAGCTTGTCCTAGAACCTATAAGTGGCGTGGGCACAAACTACTTTGGGGAAAGTACAGATTCTGCAAGTACATGGGAAATTATTAAGGAATTTTTAGTGAAAGCGAGAGTGAATAATCCCTACTGAGTTTAGTGCAGGGTGCCCTGGCCATAGG
The DNA here is from genome assembly GCA_030556225.1 of Cricetiscus sungorus. Taxonomy (NCBI): domain Eukaryota; kingdom Metazoa; phylum Chordata; class Mammalia; order Rodentia; family Cricetidae; genus Cricetiscus; species Cricetiscus sungorus. The sequence continues at coordinate 23,975,143 of JANBXA010000031.1, forward strand.
ATACCAATGTTTTTTTGTTTTTCAGGTGGCAGGAAGGAGGGTTGAGCAGAGAGTATGGGAGAGTGGCTTGACAGCTCTTAGCAATTCTGACAAAGGCTGCTTTCACACCCCCTTCCCACCAACTCCACCCCAGGCTCTGGCTTCTACTGCAACTCAACTTGCCCTCGAGTTCTTTCTTTTTTAGATGAAAGCCCAGAGCCAGAGCAGGGTCTTCAATCTGGCTGCTCCCAGCCAATCTAAATGAGGAAGAAAACCAGGGCAGCCCTTGACCTGGTTCCCTTTCCCCACCTCTGCTGTCTGCCATACTTGGCCTTAAAAAGCCAACTAAACTCCTCCAAAAGACCCATAGGCAGCTCCCAAAGAGCAATGTGATGCCTAGTATCAGGTGACATAAAGATAATTAGGACAGAGGTCCTAATGAGGAGCCCTTGAGCAGAAGCCCTGTAATCCCAAGCCCCAGCTTTAGGGACAAAACTTTACCCATGAAAACATGGGCATCACCAGCACTTGGTAAGTACTCAATGAACGTCAGCCATGAGCTGTCCATGTTAGCTACATTCTGAGTATGGCCTTACACACACACACACACAGACACACAGACACACACACACACACACACACACACACACACACACACACACACACACACACGCACGCACGCATGCACGCACACACAAACAGTCATGTGGGCTGAGTTTGTCCTAATTGAAAAGCTCAGGGGCAGAGGTGTATTGGTTTCCAGACATGTTTGGATTTTGGAGTACTCGGATAGAGTGGCCATGACCCTGAAAGGGTTTCAGATTTTTAGATTCAGGGTTAGGGATATTGGTCTGTGCCAGGCAGAGTGGAGGTGCAGGCAGCTGAGACTTGGAGGCCAAGAGGCTGGAATGCTACAGGTCAGAAATCAGCAAGTTGGGGAAGGTCCAGGCCTGGTGTTGGCATCAGCAAAGTCACTGAGGCAGGAATGGTTAAGGCAGATTTAGAAAGAAGCCAGGCACGGGTTTGCCAGGAGCAGGAACTACCCCCTAAGCATATAGCATGTCTCAGGCTGGAGCTGGGCTCGGCGGTGTAAACACCCAGCATAAGATAGTGTTAGATGCTGATTTCACGGCTTGCTTCTCTGCATCATGCTTGGATGTCCCTGAAGTGGGGCCTTTGCCTTCTTCTGTTCTCACCCCCAGTACCAAAAATAGGGCCTGGTGCACAGTGGGAGAGAACAAGAGAAGTCTGTTTTATGAATGGATAAGAGAAGGCAGAAAGGACTGAGTGAGGGATAAATGAGTGAAGGAATGAACCAGCCAGTCAGTGAGGAAATGAGAGAGCAGGTGAATACAAATCCTGCAAGGCTGCAGGAAGGGGAGGGCCAACACCAGCATGTAGAGAGGGGCTGCGCATGCGCACAGCCTTGAGGCTTGTAGCCACAGGTACTCGGGGAATGCAGAGCCAGACGTGGCCTCTGTCCCAGGCTCTGCTTGTCTCTCTAAGGAGAATGATGTTTTACATGGCTCTTTAAGTACTCAATTGCAGGAAAGGAGAAGAAAGACACAGCTATAGCATCACTCCTTCAAACTCTAGTATCCGGGGCAGCTACTTCCAGGAAGTTTAAAGGCATTTATGGATGTGATCATTTGCTAATGGCCACACTAAAATGCTGGGACCCAGCCAGAAAGAAGGGGAGGAGAAAAGGAGAGAGAGGCCGAAAAGAAGGGGGAAGGGCCACACAGTCTACCTGTGGCCATGAAGGCCAGACAGAGAGACACATGTGGCAGGACATTCTCTATTTCCCAGGCATGAATCTCTGGCTGGAGCTGGTCCCTCTGGCTCCCACCCAGAAATATTTGCATCCTGAGTGGGACCCAAGTACCCACAGTTCTAACAAGTTATATAGTGATGTTGATGGTCCAGGGAATCACAAAGAACTAGGGCTTTTCAGTAATTCTGGAAGACAAGGGCTGTTGTCTTTTATACGCGAAGCCCTGAAGCTTATAAAAGAGGTGATAGAGTACAGGGTTTCTCACAAGAGCTGAGCTTGGAGGTCCTACTTACCTCACTACAGTGCTTGTCCCCAGCCTGGCTTCCCACATTCAATGCACAAGAAACACAGAAGACAGGCTGGGGTCAGCAGTCGCCCCACATCCTGTGTGGCAGGGCACTACAGCCAGGCCTCCCCAAGCCAGCTTCCTCAGCCCTCACAGAACCTCCCAGCACAGACTAGCTTTGTTCTCCACGCAGACTGAGCCGCAGGACGCATGGAGGCTTGCTTGGCTGTGGAGGCAAGCATACTTCTCTTGCCCGCTGCCTCAGATTGATCTGCACACCGCATGCGTGTGTGTGTGCGTGCGTGCGTGTGTGTGTGTGTGTGTGTGTGTGTGTGTGTGTGTGTGTGTGTGTTCTGTTGGACATCCTTCCCCCTTGTGACCTGGACCTAGTGATGGCTCTGCTTGACTGCTCTTTGTGCCAATTGCAACTCAATCAACTACCTATGTTGTGTTTTGCTCCTTCTGTTGAAAACATAGCTGCTATCACAGAAACTGAGCCTTTCTGCTTCCTTCTGGCAAACTCCTTAGACTATTTGGGGTTCAGGGAAGTGATGGTCAGGTGTCATAGGTGGCAAGAACCAGAGCCTTCCTGTGCATAGAAACCCATCCTGAGAACACACTGGCTTTCCCACCTTCTGGGCAACAGTCCCCTCATCCTTGAAGTGGGTATGAAATACACACCTCTTGGCCTTCTTGCTTTGGCTTTAAAGTCACCCTGCTCCACACAGGAATGGAACTGTGTGTGAGACCGGAGGGCAGGAGGACAGGAGGCCCCTTCCTCATGGTGATTCCCATCTGTGGGACTTGATATGGGGGTGCCAGTGAGGGCCAGCCCCCAGACCTTAGGTGGACAGTGTCTGGTTCTAATCCACTGCAACTCACAGCAGCCCCAGGAGGTCTAGGAGGCAAGGGCCACATCTTCACTGACAGCTGTGGAAACTGAGGCCTCATGAATGCTGAGAGCATCATGCCCTTGGCAGGATGTGACCTGGGTTTCCCTCCCACAGGCTTCCTCCCCGAAGCTGAGCTGGGCCTTCGGAGTTATAAATGTTTCCATGCTTAGCAATCTGCTCCTCTATTCCCCTGGTGGACTTCCGCTAGCTCTGGCCTTATGCTGCGCTAGATAAGATGAAGCAAGGAGAGGATGTAGTGCTATTTATGTAACCAGCCTCTTGAAAAATGGAGCAGCGGTCAGGGAGGAACAAGACGTCCTCTCTCCGCTCACCTCTCTCCTTGCACTGCTGATTCTGCAGTCAGAGTCAGATGCACGTCCTTTCCCATCGTCTTTGAGAAGAGACACAGCCAGGCCCCGCCAGGCTCAGTTAGCATCCTCACAGCTGGGACCCAGCCTCAGTTTCCCCATAAATAACATGAGGATCAGAGCCAGGGAGGCCGAAATGGGATAAGATAGCTGGCAGTGCCTGGCAAAGAGTGAGTCCCCAGGATTGTTGATGCCTCCTCCTTGTGGCTGCCTGGCTTGACCCTGAGTGACCCCGCCTCCTGTTCCGAAGCTGCAGCAGGAGAAAGTGATCCTGTTTGCGGCACCTATCTGTAAGAAACCGAGCCCTGGAGCTATTTCGAGGGGAGGTGAGGTGATGAATCAGGAGCCGGCCCTTGCTGTGGTCATCAGAACAGAGGGAAGGCAGAGGGAACAGCCTTCCAGACGCTGACTCCATGAGTCTCTCTCAATTTCACTCGGGGATGTCAGCCTTTGCTAGGCTCACCTGTCAAGAGCTTCTAAATTTGTCTGATCCCTCACAGCACCCAGGACTGGGGTGGCCCTAATTAGGCTAATTTCAGTTTCCTAGGGGAAAGAGCAGAATGGCCAGCCCTCTGCCTGCTGCCTCCTTCCTGCCACATTCCCTTGTGTCTCCTCTCTTTCTGATTGGACAAGGAAGACACCAGGAAGTGTCCTCAGAGGCGCTGTGGTGGGCTTCAGACCACAGAGTACCACAGAGTAGCACTGTGCCTGTATATCTGAGAGAGAGAGAGAGAGAGAGAGAGAGAGAGAGAGAGAGAGAGAGAGAGAGAGAGAGAGAGAGAGAGAGAACCTGTTCCTTGTACTGATTTAGTTGTACTCATTCTGTGTGCCCGGTGCCTCTCACCTGCATTTCATGCCGTCTTTCTTATGACCTTAGGGATGTCCCCATTTTACAGTTGAGGAGATTGAGGCATGTCAGGAACTGCTTGGGTTTCCTGGGTGCCCTGACTCTATCATACTTGGCCTTGGTTTGGGGGATTGCTGTAGCGGGTGTAATGTGACTTCTTACGTGCCCAGTATGCTCATGCACTTCCTTGTTGCTCTTCAGGAAAGTTGTGTGAACTGGCCTTATTCCCACTTCACAGAGCAGAACACTGAGGTTCAGAAAGGCAGCATGTTGGCTCACGGCCACCAAGCCAATGGTGGATGGATTGTAATGATGGATCAAGACACAGGCCCAGGGCTAGGGTGGCTACAAGGTCATAGGCAGATGCCTTGATGGAGACAGATGATGAAGACCCACCCTAACAATGGGAGTGGCAGTGACAGATGGAGATGACAGTCCCCTTTCTCTGCACCAGGTAGCAAGCAGGCAGTTGTGGGTTGATCCGTGTAGCTCAATGTATAGACGTGGCATGATTAGGGCAGCTGCCAAGAGCCGAGTGCTTTCTTGGGAGCCAGCCTCTGAAGGAGGACTGTGGTGCTGCTGGGCTGACAGCCCCAAGCAGCAGCGAGTCTCGTGGGCCCCACTTTGAAGATAAGGAGACTGAGGCCGCCTGGAGTATCTAGCCAGTCCGACAAGGACGGGAACGATTGCTCCCCCTCCCCTGCCTGCCCCAAATGCCAAGTTAGAATGTCTCTCTAAATGTTCTGAAATGTCTCTAAACAAAAAGGACATTTTCCAGCTGGGATTGGAGGGGTCAGACATCTGGTCCAGGGAACCCCGAGGACGATGGCGCACAGGTCCCTGCCCCACCTCCTCACACCCGGTTCACGTCTGAGACCCTACTGCCAAATCTGTCGACCTAGATGTTCCAAAGCCTGTGTGTTTGTCACTTGCTTCTCTTTGGGGTGAGAGGAGATGTTTTAGAGGAGACCTTTGCCAGGAAAGCTGTTAGCTAATTGGCAGTTCCTAAGAACACTGCCCCGAGGAAGGCACGAGAGTCCTAAAGAGGTGCAGTGGCCCTGCTGTATTTGTCTACAGTGCCCTGGTCACGGTTCTGGGGGAGATAAAATTAGAATCCTGTGTTCCCCGCAAAAAGCCAGGCTCGGTGGCCCTAAGGACAGCCTAGCTAATTCACAGAAGACCCTGGGGTTTGATGCATGGGGCTTTCGGAAACTTCTTGGGTCCGAAACATGCTCCCGCTTTGGGGAGCCAGAACTAATTCCCTGCTCTGCCGCACCCTGTTCTGTCTAGACTGCACCCAGTCCTGTGTAGATCAAATCTGATCCCAGCTTGTGGCAGGAGGTGAGAGCTGTCTTGCTGAGAAGCAGTCAGGAGCCCATAAACCCTAGTGTGTTTTGTTTATAAAGCCCAGCCTCCCTCTCATAGCCCTGTGTGAGCTATACGGGGGATTTTGTCATTACAGGATATAGGTCACTGGTTTGGTCAGTAGGGCCCACACAGAAACTTTATGAGGCCAGAGGAACAAATTATAGTTCTGCCATTTCCTTTCTTTCTGACCCTGACTGCTTCAGCCCCCATTTTCCCATCTGTAAAATGAGAATCACCTGTGTACCTCCCAGAGCTTGCTGAACCCTAAAGAGGACTCAGAAACAATATCACCCTTCACCCCTCGCCCCTCACCCCTCACCCATTCATTCAACATTCAGCTATTGTCACCTGCAGGATGCTAGGCCAAACTAGCCATAGGAAAAGGGGTGAACCAGGGAGACAGTGGGGGAGATAGACAGATGTCCTAGTGTGCTAAGACCCTGAAGTCAGTAAACATGGGCTAATGTGACAGAATCAGCAGTGTCGATATTCGAGCTGGGATATGTGTCACTCTATACTTAGGTTAAAGGAGGTCACAAATCTCCAGTAAAGAAGGAATCTGAGAGTGACTGTGGCCGGGATCCCATCTGCTGCTGTGACTATGTTAGAGCTAAACCCTAGGGCCTCAGTTTTCCCACTGCAGGCAAGACAGTGTCTATCTGTGGTAGTTCTAAGAATTCCATGAGGTAACACTTGCCCCTGCAGACATTTGAAGAATGCCTCACAGATTCTCACAGATACTCAATGTGAACACCACACGGTATTAATGAGAGTTCTCACAGTACGACAAAGCTCACAAGCCACCCCTCCATCCCATCCTTCAGTCTCACCAGGCTCTTGGCTGAGAGGAGAGGTGATTGACACCTGGTCTGGGAGAACTTCTTTGAGTGTTCAGTGTTTATTTGCTTACGTTCCCATCAGTGCCTCTCATCACTCAACCCAAGAGCCTTTCAAGGCTTCAAGAACTTCACCTGCATGGACTCTCAATGCCTCCCACCTTGAGTCACAGTACAGATGGTCACATCCAGGGACATCACCTTAGGGACAAAAGGTCAAACCTCAGGAAAGTGAGAAGCCCAGGCTTTGTCCCCTCACAGAGCCTGATCCAGGGCAGCTGCACGGGATTGCTGATGTAGCTGTCATCAGTTTGAATTTTTAAAATGTTATTTATATTTGCAGAATGTGACAGTAGCAGGAAGAGTCCTTTTGCCCTTCTGCCAACTTCTCTGGGGTTAACACTTACGTAACCTCAGTACAGGGTGACAAGTTAAGAATGACATACACAGATGTCCTGTGCAGACAGGGTAGACAGAGCAGACTTCAGGGGGCTCTTGGGATTCTCTGGTGGCCTTTGGAAGCTGCTTCACACTGGTTTTCATCCATCACTTATCCCCCCCCCCAGGGAATTGGCCCTGCCTACCTCCATGGATGCAGAAGGGACAGAAGCTACTAGGACTTTTTCCAGGAAGGGCTTAAACCTCTCCGTCTTTTCTCATGTTGCAATGCTGCATTTTCTAGGGGTGATAGGAATTGGCAGACCAGAATCCCATGGGGTTCTCAGAGACAATGAATGATAAATTCCATGACTATTCTGATTTCTTGTGTCAAACAGCAGAATTGTGCAAAGAAACTGCTGGGCTGGGAGCTTCCATTTCCTCACCTGCAGATTAGGCATCATGATAAACAATAAGGTGGCTGTCGGAGCCAAAGAAGATACTGTACAGGAAGTGTTGAAAATAGCTGGATCACAGCAGACATGAACAATCACAGGTGGTAACGCGTTGTTTTTCTTTTGCAGAGTTCTCCACTCTGGTGGCTGAAAGCTAAATGGCGCTGACTGCCTGGGTCTCCCACCTCTCTACCCCAATTCCCCATCTCAGCCCTTCTTGCAGCTCTCCTGAGTTTCTGTTCAGTTTGTTTATGTTATTTTTTACTCCCCCCATCCTCTATGGCCCCTGAATGACAACATTCTTCTGGAAAATGATGGAGAAACAATAAAGGCTGTACCAATTGGACACCACCTGTAGGGAGGACCCAGGCCTGGTAGGGTGTTGGTTTGGCACATTTTTTTGAGGGCAGTGGGGTAGGCTAGGAAAGGTGTGGTTGATGGAAGGGCTGTATCCTGACATTTCCTCCATGTTGCATACTGAGTGCTTGAGTGGGCCACCTCGTTCAATCCTTGCTCCTATCCCACAAGGGAGTTAATGGAACTTCCATGTTAAAGACACAGGAACCATTTTAAAGAGGGGAAGTTATTGCGGTTTAATAAGGATCAGGATAAACAGATAGGTCGAATAGATGTTTATTCAGAGAGAAATAACTTAGAACCTAGACAGATAAACACCAGCAGGTTCCACCTGATGCTCTCCTCTCCGAGTCCTGCCAGCAAGAGAGCATTCCCTGGCTCCTCCTCAGACCTAGTTCCACAGGTCACTTCAGCCCCTGGCTCCATCCCCAATGGGCGTGGTCAGTGCCACAGAAGCAGACAAAGTGAATCTCCCACTACAATTCCCCCTTTAGTCTAAAGAAAAGATTTAGGCTTGATACAAAACTATATACAAAACAGTGAATAACAAGTGTGCTCTAAGAAAAGGAAAATCGAGAACAAAAAGACCTATACATACCTAGTCCTAGGGTGAAGGCATAATAGAGTTTACAGTAGAGTTGTCCTAAGCTGGAAAACTTAAGTCTAGTACCTAATATATCTAACTAGGAAGAGAGAATAATAGTTGTGATAGTTTAATCTTCAACCTCATCAAGACCTGAGAAGGAAAATAATGATACTAGGGTAGACAGGATGGGCAACTTCCAAAAGGTGCAGCGAGGACAGAAACAGCAAGCTACCTGGGCAGTCACCCAAGGTCTCAAAGCAACATTGGTACAGCCAGTTTTGGCTAAGGCCAAGAGTACTTGACAGACCACAACAACAGCAGGGAGGTAGAAAGGCTGTCTTACCCCAATTTGGCAAGGTTCAGCAGTCTTCTGTTTGTCTCCTGCAAGCACATAGGACCGTATGTCCAGATCAGTGGTCAAGGTGGGGGCAGTTCTTTGCCCAAGAGGGCATTAACCAAAGTGAGGATGAACTCCAGAAGGAGCAACAACAGTACCCAATATATTATCAGGAAAGTGCACAGTGCTGTCAGGAGCAACAGTGTCCCATGTCAATGGAGTACTAATATTAAAACATTTAAATGCCATGTTCTGCAGGTCTATGATGTGATTGAAGATTAAGCATCTATGTCTGACTAATCTCATAGGTAAAGGAAACATGAGTGAAGATAATCTGTTATACTCAGGAACTTAGCTAAAAAAAAAACTGATTAAAACTTCCTTGAGTAAAGCAGGGATAAATACCTAAACAATATAACTGTGTGTGTGTGTGTGTGTGTGTGTGTGTGTGTGTGTGTGTGTATAAATTCCTATAATAGAGATAGAGTAGAAATGTCTAGACAAGACAAGAGGTAGAACTATAAAGGGCAGCATGATAAATATCCCAAATTTTATCAATATACAAAAGCAAAAGCATAAAACATCATAAAGTGAAGTGTTTGAGCCCACACATGATTACTCTATGTACCTGGATAGTCACCTTCAGGAATTGCTGGATACAATGGCACTCTATTAATTGCTTTTTGACTCTGCTGTGGTGAAAACCTGGTAAGAAAAACTTTATGAGACCAGTTTATTTTGCCTCGCTCCAAGGGAGCAGTCTGTCACAGGGAAGTCAAGGAGGCAGGAATATGTAGCAGGTCATCACACTGAATGACATCAAATCCACAAGTCAGGAATCGGGGAGAACTGAATGCTGGTCCCCAGCTGGCTTCCTGGGAGTCCATCCCGTTGGGAGATGTTATCTACATTGGGTCTTCTTACTTCAGGCTAATCTACAAACTTCCCTATGTGCACACCGTGGATTTATTTACTATACCAACGATTCTCAGCCTTCCTAATGTCGTGCCCCTTTAATGCAGTCCCTCATGTTGTGCTGACATAAACCATAACATCTTCATTGCTACTTTGCAACTGTAATTTTGCTACTGTAATGAATCATCACATAAATATCTGTGTTTTCCATGGTCTTAGGTGACCCCTGTAAAAGGGTCCTTCCACCCCCAAAGGTATAGTGACCCCACAGGTGGAGAACTGCTGTCCTAGATGATTTTAGGTCCCACCAACTCGACAAGCTAAACTATCACAAATACCCACAAAAGCAAGCCGTTCACTGCTTATCGCTAAGAACTGCCTCCCTCCCTGCTGAAACAGTGGCCCAGTCAGACCCTCCTCTGGTGTTGCCAGAACTCCCCAGCATCTCAAAGCATAAGCTAGCAAGACCAGCAGAAATGGGCTCCTCCTTGCCTGTCACCCATTCAAAGGCCCAGACTCAGATGTTGGGTAGTCTCACTAAATTTTTCAGGAGTATGTGTTTGCAGAGACCCTTGCAGGATGCCATTTGCAGCAGCCCTGCAAGCTGTCCCAGTCACAACACCCCTGAATAAGCGAGGAGAGTAGACTCAGGGAAGGTCAGTGTTTTTAAAGGTCACACAGCACATAAGACCCCAAGCCCCAAGGCACCCCCGGATCCTGAAGTCTTCCAGTCACCCAGCTAGGATACCTCTATCACCACCATTTGTACTCTCTCTGTATTACTCCTCCACCCCATAGACAGAACCTTATTTCCTTTCCCTAAACTCAGGGGAGCCTCCTGGTCCCCTCCACCCACTTCCATCAAGATTGATCTGGGAGCAGGAAGGATGGAGGTGGACTGGGAGGAACCACTGAGCGAAGTGTCCTTTGCAGCATCACGCCACACATGGATAATAAGGAATGACTCAAACACCCTGGCCCACAGTGTCCCAGGATAGGAGGCAGTTAGTGGGGACAAAGGAGTGAGGGTATTCAGGGAGAGCAGAGGTAGACAAGGGAGGCTGGCAGAGTCAGCCGCGACTCTCCAGCACCATAGGCTTGGAGATGTGACGGTAGCTGCACTGCTGGGGTTGGAGAGATTGACTTCCAAACCCACCTCACTTTCACACACCCACCATGTCTCAAGAGGCTTTGTGTGGCCATCCATCATGATCTGAATGCCATATCCCTCCAGAGTTTCTGCAGAAATCTGATCAGCTGCTCAGTAGACTAAGAGATGGGGCCCAGGGAGCCTTGCCTTATAAATAGGCTCGAAGGACTGAGGCTGGGGAGGTGGCTGTTGGTAAAATACTCAGTGTGCAAGCTTGAGGACCTGAGTTTGGTTCCTGGTAGCTATACATAAATGTCAGGCATGGTGTCACACCTATAATTCCAGCACTGTAGATGGGGACACAGAGGACCTATGGGACTGGTTCATTGGCTATTCAGAAGCTAAATGAGATCCAGGTTCAGTGAGAGACTATCCCAAAAAATAAGAAATAGAAGGGCTGGAGAGATGGCTCAGTGGTTGAAAGCACTGGTTCTTCTTCCAGAGGACAGGGTTGGATTCCCGGCATACACACTGTGAAATCACCTATAACTCGAGATCCAGGAGATCTGATGACCTGGCCACCACCACTGAGGGCCCCAGGCAGGCAAGTGCTGCATATATACATGTAGGCAAAGCACATAAAATAGAAATAATAAGGTAAAAGCTATGAGAAAACACGGGGAGTTGATTTCTGGCCACCTCATCACACATTCACACACTTACACATGAATCTGGGCGCACACATGTACATGGGAGCCCAAATACACAACATGACATAACAAAACAGGGTTGGCAAGGTGGACCAGTGGGTAAAGGTGCTTGCTGTCAAGGCAGACAACCTGAGTTTGATCCCAGGACCCACATGGTGAAAGGAGAGAACCGAATCCCTTAAGAGATGGCCAAGAGCCTGTTTGTCCCTTCTCCACATGGAGGAGGCCTCGTGCATGAAGCAGAGGCCTTAGCCAATTCCAAGTCTGCCAGAATCCTGACCTTGGACCTCAGTCTGAGGACAGTGAGCAGCCCATCTCTGCCATACACAAGCTGCCAAATGTAAAGTGTTTGCTAAAGCAGCTGAGATGGACCAAAACGTCACCTCTCAACCCATGCCACAGGCCCAAGGGCAAGCCTATTTTTCACATAAGAAAAGGAAGGTTCTGGGAAGTTGGGTAACTTCCCTAAACCACACAGCTAATACAACTGAAAATAGCTTTTTTTTTTTTTTTTTTTTTTTCTTATTCAACCATTGAACAGAAAAACACAGCAAAGAACGCCCCAGATGGAGATGACATTTTGTTTGAGGGCAGCCCTGCCCTGGGAGCACACAGTCACAGTGGGGTGGGTGTATACTCACAAAGTGAGGCTAGAGGCCACTTTGAAAGTTCAAAGAGAATCACACCATTGGTCACTGTGATTACAAATGGGGGCAATGTGAGGTTGAGGGTGAAGACAGATATAGCAGATGTCCTTCTAAAGGTCAGAGAACAACTTCGTGCTTTTAATTCTCTTGCCACCATGTGGTTCTGGGAATTGGACAGGTCATCTAGCTGGAGCAGCAGTTCCCTGTACCTGATGAGCCATCTCGCCAGCTGATAGTGATGGCTACCACAGCCCTTCATGAGAAAGTGCTTCACTGGGCAGGGCTATGGCTGTGGCAGGCTCTTTGGAGAAAAGCCTGGTGCTCTGCCCACTTGCATGCCTATGCACTGTCCCACAGAGGCCAGCCTGGGAATTCGCTTGACCACGAACTGTACCAGAATGTATAATATATTATAAACTATATATACAGTGTGTTTGTTGGCTTTACATTGCTTAACAGAGTACCTGAGAAAAAGTGACTTCATGCCGAATCTCTCCAGAGTTTCTGTGGAAATCTAATCAGCAGCTTAGTAGACTAAGAGATGGGGACCTGGGAGCCTTGCCTTATAAATAGGCTCAAAGGACAGAGGCTGTTGGTAAAATACTCAGTGTGCAAGCTTGAGGTCTAAGTTTGATTCCTGGGCACCTATACCTTTAAAAAGACTGGTTTTGACCCATGATTTTAGATGAGTTACTGGTATTTGTTTGGCTTTGTTGCTTTGGGCAAGGGAGGTGTGCATGAGGAGGCTGCTCACCCAGGAAGGCAGTGGATGCTGAAGAGGTATACCTTCAAGGACACCAATAGCACACTTCCTCCAACTAGGCCCCATCCTGTAACAGTCTGTCCAGCAAGGAGTTGCCAGGAGCCCATCAAGGAGGAAGTTCCTGCCCTCATGCTGCAATCACGTCTCAATAGTGCCACCATCTGGAGAACAAGCCCTCCTGGTCGCAGGAGACTTAGAAGATGGTTTATGGCCAAACTACCACACTACACAATTCCTTTTCTATGAAATGTCAAATTAAAATGGACAGAGTACAGGTTAATGAGGGATGGTGGCTACTTGGGTGCAGAGTGTTTAAGGGGCATGAAAGGTTTGGAAACTAGAGAAAAGCTTGAGTCACATGTAAGTATGAACACACTAGATGCCACTTCCATGTGGTTATCCGACTTTCACATGACTCCACTTGTGCCATCAGCATCTACCTCTTCTGTTTGGTAGTTAGGTCCCCAGAGAGTGAGACTAACTGGGCACTGGAACCCAAACACCAAATACAGTCACCAGTGTCAAGGCAGTATCTAGTTGCTCTGTTTTGAGCAAAGCAACTCTTAAGGCAAAGATGTCACTCACAGACCAGCAGGTCGCGTGTTAAGCCTTCTGCATAATCTTGGATATGGGTGTGGCCTGCAAGCTGGGTTTTGTGTGGTCCCACAAGAACTGTATCAGGACTGGTGACAGAGTTTACAGGCTGTAGCTCTTGAGGATCCCTGGGGCTGCTAACCTGGAGGACAGGCTGTCCTCAAGGTACTGAGCATCCTGTCAAGAGAGGTGTGTGCAAGTGGGGATGAGAGAACCTGTTGAAATACAGCCCCAGATGAGCTGTCAGGAGAGCACGTTCCTCCTGGACCCCCAGCTGTGTCTGAGTAGGCTTAGAGACTTTAAAAAGCCAATTCACCTCCTGCTGACTGTCGGCTCCATTAATCCATCAGGTCCTTATCACATAACACATGGAGGGACTCAAAGGAGGCACCTCGCACTAAGGAGACAGTGCCCAGTCCCTCCTTTGGACTTTCTCCTTCCCAGCTTGACATGGTGTGGACAATCCCAGCCAGGAAAGGCTCTGGTGTGCCGAAGTCACCAAGGTGAGAGGACAGGGTCTTTGTGTGACGCCCTTCCTTGGGGTGCCTCTGTCTGGCAGCTGGTGCCGTGTGTGTGCTTGTCCTCTCTCCTTTACCCAGCCAGAGCTCCCAATGGTACCCGGTTAGCTTCCCCAGTGAGGGACCCCGCAGGACCAGGCTCAGGCAATGAAAGGAGACTGCTGCAACCTGGGAGGGAAGAAGTCGTATGGGTGCATGGGTGACCTTCAGAAGGTCACGGGTTCATTAACGGGAAGGGTACACCTGCGATTCTCATCTTTTCTCTCCCCTGCAGTTATGAGAATCAAAGACATTTTATAGGTGGCAATATCACATTACTGTCTACTATCTATTATAGCTGCCAGATCATTCATACTTTCTAATTTTCATTTATTTATTTTTGTTTTGTTAAAGATGAAGTCTAGCTACATAGTCCAAGCTGGCCTGGAACTTGAGAACCTGACACATCTGCTCCCAACTGCTGGCTCATGGGCATGTGCCCCAGATGCAGGTCCCCAACACACACCCTGCTCCTTGCTTCCTGTCTTTCTATAAGTACTCTGCTTGGATATGTGACAGTGATGTGAGCTGGGGGTAGGGGAGGACTGCACTCCTGGGAAGACAACAGCTTAATCCCCAAGAGCAATCAAGCCCCTGAGTGGAATGCAGAAGGCCTTTTGGACTGGTTCTTCCTCCGGCCCCACCCCACCCCCAGTGCAAGGATGCAGCCTCGGAACCCAGAGGTGAGGCTGAAGGCATAGCCACCATAGTTATGCTAGAAAGATTTTAGGTCCCTAGTGGCTTTGGAAGTTGCTGATCTTGGTGGTTAGTTTGACAGGAGGAGCAGACTCTGAGTTAAGTGGTTATGGTTAACACGGGAAGCAAACTTAAGTCTAGCCAATACCACAACAATTAAAGGATGTGTACAAGGGCTCTGTTGTTATGTTACTCTGTTGGTAAAATGTTTGCCATATAAGCATGATGCTCTGAGTTCAGGCACAAGGGTCCACTAAAAAAGCCAAGTGCAGTATCTAACCCTGCAGTCCTAATGCTGGGAGAGGCAGAGGCAGAGGCAGAAAATCTGCAGACATAAACTAGTAGCTAATCTAGTGTCAAGAAATACTCTGTTTCAAAAAGAAAGCAAGTTTTGTGTCAACTTGACACAAGCTAATTACCTGAGAAGAAACCAAAAATGCAGTTAAGGAAACGCCTCCATAAGACTGACCTAGAGGCAAGCCTGTGGACATTTTCTTAACTAGTGATTGGTGGGGGAGGGCGCAGCCTGTTGTGAGTGGTGCCATCCCTGGCAGGTGGTCCTAGGTTCTGTAAGAAAGCAGGCTGAGCAAGCCATGTGAGCAAAATGCCTCCTGGTCTCTGCTTCAGTTCCTGACTCCAGGTTCCTTCCTGCCTGAGTTTCTGCCTTGACTTCCCTGCATGCTAAACTATATGCTATTAGACAAAATAAACCCTTTCCTCCTCTACTTGCTTTTAGTTGTGGTATTTGTCACAGCAACCAAAGCCCTGACTAAGACAAAGTGGGTGGAGGGATAGTTCTGTGGTTAGGAGCACTGGCTGCTCTTGCAGAGCACTGGGTTCAATCCCAGCAACCACATGGAGCTCACAAGCATCTGTAACTCCAGTCCCAGAAGATCCAATGAGCTCTTCTGGCCTTCATGGGCACTGCAAGCACATGGTACACCTATGTACATTCAGGCAATAAACAAACAAACAAACAAACAAACAAATAAATAAAATGCAACCCATACAATGCAAAATAAAAATTTTAAATCTTTACTAAGGTGGATAATGATTGAGGAAAATATATGATGTCAACATTTGGCCTCCATAGGTGCATACCTACCTACCTACCTAACACACACACACACACACACACACACACACACACACACACACACACGCCATGTACCATGTAATGGGCTGAACAATGTTCCCCAAAGAAGGCATGCCCCCCAGAAACTCAGACTGTGACCATAACAGGAATAAAACTAGGTAAATTGCAGATGGCACTCAGATAAGGACTTTGCTGTGAGGGCATCTGAATCAGAGTGTGCCCTGAATCCAATGACCTTACAAAGAGTCAAAAATGAAAGCCACATGGGAGCAGGCTATGTGTATACAGAGTCACAGAGTCAAGGGGGCCCAGCGACGAGCCAGGGATGGCCAAGAGTCACCAGAAGCTGGCAGAAGAACATGGCCCTAATACCTTCATCTCAGACATCAGAATTCCAGAATCTAGAGCTTCAATTTCTGTCATTTAAGGGACCACATTTGTCTGTCAGGGCAGCCCTGAGAAACTAACAGCTGAGGAGAAAGGTGCCATGCAAGCCACAGCATCTTCACTCGACATAGAAGGACGAAGATCTCTTTGGCTACTAAGAGAAAACTTCCAGACAGACCATCAGCAGTAACAGCCATATCTCCCGTGCTTCTTAGAGGAAGACTTCCTGTCCTCTCTACCACAATCCTAGTGGGAAGAAGAGGTGACACAATAAACACAGAGATGTTGCCTCCCACACCTCCCATCCTGAAGACTCGAGCCTACTTTCCAAAGGCCCTTGATCTCAGCTCAGCAAAGATCCAGGGCTTGGCCTGGAGGAGAGCCTGAAGCAGGTACTGGGCAGGAAGCTGGGTCAGAACAAGGCAGCTTCCTCTCCAAGCCAGCTTTCCAGTTCACTCCAGTTCCCAGTGACTGCTCCTGGGCAAATGTCCCCAGCATGGTGATAAGCTGAAGGACCCCCTCTTCTGCCTCCTTCTTCTCTCAAGTTTACTGACCCACTTCCCAAGGGTGCTATGGGAACCCCTTACAAGGAAACTTTTCTGCTCAAGTCCTTGCTGAGGGTGAACTTGGGGAGGCCGAGCAAGGTGATGATGACCTCAGAACTTACTCCCTTGCCCAGGCTAAAGTGCACCCACAAGGCTAGGTGCATCTCAACCCAGAAGTGCACTGGGATCCAGGATCCTCACAGGAAAGCAGCTAGCTCTCTGCAGCTGCTACAAGACAGGAAAGACTCAGCGGCCCACAGACCAGCATGGCATCAGTTCCAATTCTGCAGGCTCTTGACAGTCATGCTGGGAAATAGAGAATATTCTATCACATTCTGTATTCAGTACAACACCCGTCGTGCTGACTTGGCAGCTCTCCAGCAAGAAGCCAGCTCCCCTCTCTTATTACTCTGGCTTCTCCAGGTCTCAGGCCACTTGTCACTCTCTCTGCTAAGCTCACATCTGTGAACTCTCAAGGAATGAGCTGAGGGCAATCAGCTTGGCAGATTGCTCTGGTGAAAGCTGTCTGGCAAGCTGCTGCCAGATGAGAAGTGGCTATGGCCCCACAGCTTTGCAAAATCCCATGCTGGAGCAGGGGTCACCTGCAGGAGGACTGTTGCCCAGTTGTGCCACAAGCCTCCACTTTGTCAACCAGGCTAGAGAGATCATTGTCATGGTGTGGGGCCAGCCTTAGATGCAAATGCTGCAAAGACTGCTAAATGACTTCCTTTAGTACTTTATTTCTACTTCAAAGGCATTGCCTGTGGGTCTCACAATTCTTGCAAAGGAAGCTTTCTGTTTTTGGAGAGGAGAGAGTATTCATGTTATTAATTTACCCATTCACTCATTCATTATTTTAAAAACAGGGCGCTCTAGAGTCATGGCCACAGATCACACCTGTCTGGAGTTTACTGTGTCACCATGGCAAGTGCTTTCTGTGCACAGTTAGTCCACGCACCTCCTTAAGGAAGGTCCTGTGATCAGTTCTGTCTTACATAGAGGGAGGTAGAGGCTCAGCTAGGTTCCTGAGCTTTACCAGGACTGCCCAATCTGCAGCTGAGTCAGGCTTGGGGCAAATCTGAGCACTAACTTCTGTCCTGTGGTTTATGTCAGTTGACGAGCTTCTCAGAACCATCGTGTCCTCTGGCAAATGGCTGTGCCCATAGCAGGAGTTTGAATGAGGCCAAGACATCACATCATTTGGCATCTTCCCTTTAGCTTTGCAAGAGCCTAAGTGTTTGTTTCCACTAGATCAGATCTTGGGCATCTTTAAAACTCTAACAAGGCAGTTGGTGATGTGCAGGTGACCCCAACTCATGGTTTAATCTTTTGAAACTCTATCTATGATGCTCAGGCTGAGTTTGAACTCTTGAACTTGAACCATCCTCTTGCACTGGCCCCTTGAGCAACTGTACACCACTGCACCCAACTCCATTGTCATTGTGTGTGTGTGTGTGTGTGTGTGTGTGTGTGTGTGTGTGTGTGTGTGTGTGTGTGTTTAGAGACATCCATATGTGTCTAGCTGCATGTGGAGACCAGATGTGACCTCTGGTGTCATTCATCAGGCACCTTTCACCTTATTTTATGGAGACAAGTTCTGTCCCCAGCCTGGAGCCTGATGGATCAGCATTGGGCTCCAAGAAATTTCCTGTCTCTGCCTCCCCAACACTGTGCTTGCAAGCCCTTGATATCACACCCTTCCTAATGTGGGCCCTGAGGGTGTAACTTGGATCCTTGTGCTTGTGGTCTACCAACAGAACCATCCCCGTGTTTCAATGCAAGCTCTGGGTTCCTGGCTCTCTGGCATGCATTTTGTTTACACTCAGCCTCCAAATGGATCTCCCGACTTAAAAGTCCACCTGCCTGTACCTCTGCCACCTGAGAGAGCCAGGAACATCCCTTTGGGACACTTGGCCTCAGAAGGTGTAAGCTGGGAGGCTTGAAAGACCGTCTGCCTCACTAGCTCCCTTTATAGGATGTGACAGATGTTTGTGTGGGATCTCACAGATGAAGAGCTCTGGAATGTTCTGGAGGCTCCAGTCATCCCTACCTCACTAGCTAATGTGCTTGGCCAGTCCCATCCAGAAAGGTCCCTTAGCTCTGTCCTGTGGGCCACCGACATGTGTCTTTATAACAACACTGTGTGCCAGTCACAAAGGCTCCTTGGGTGTTGGTGATGCCCTACAGCTCCCTGCAGGAGGTGCCAGGGAACTGACCTCTGAATGGAATCCATCCTGGTAGCAGGGAGGTTTCTGGGGCTTTGACCAGCACTTTGTTGTTGGCAAAGCACATCTTAGGCAGTGTGACCTGTCAGACGCATCTTCAAGGTAGCTGTTGGAGAGAGCAAGGGACTCTTGTGTGTACCCCCCATTCAGCCATGGAAGTGTCCTTCTGTCTGACAATCACAGAAGGCTGTGCTCAGCAGTGAGGCTTTTAGGGAAGAGGATGGAGACAGAGCCCTAGATGGCTACCATTTCCAAAGCAGGGAGCCCCAGCACATTAGCGAATCACCAGTTAGTGTGCCAGCTGCAGAAGGAGCCAGTGGGGAATGAAGTGTCTAGGTCAAGGAAAGCAGGGCAGAGGGCACACAGGCCCTGGGGGCAGCACAGGCAGGGTCAAGTCTGCTGGTTCCAGGAAGCTGGAAGCTCATGGTCCCAGACAGAGTGAAGCACTGAGGCAGGTGGAGAGGTCAGGGGACAGCGTGTGGAGGAAGCTGGTTCTCTCCTCTCACCTTGTGGGTCCCAGGAATCAAAATCAATGTCACCAGGCTTGGCTGCTAGTGCCTTGACCCTCCCAACCGTCTCAATGGCCTTAAAAATGTTTAAGCATGAAACTGGCTGCTGAATAGAAATGGGACAGAGGAAGTTAACAGCGGATCTTAAGAGAGGATGAGAGAACAGGGGTTTGTGCTGTTTGGGGGGCACTGAAGGACAGGCTAAGATGGTGTCCAAGTAGTTGCAGGCAATGGGCAATGGCCGGTCTCGCCAGGGTGGTGGGTCCTCCAGCTCTGGGGCATTATGGGAGGTGAGGGTACCACAAAAGGAAGACAGGGGAAACAGTAAAGAACCGTTTATGTTGTCCCTGTGGAGTTTGACCTCTGTCAAAGCAAGTCATTCGTGCTATTGAACCCTGTGAACACAGCGATACAATCTTCATGCACAGAGCACAGAGAGAGCAGGCTCCAGGGTGTGTATCTAAGTCATGAGCCTCCAGGGACAGCCAATTGAGTTATCCATCCACCAGTAGCCTCCTAGTGCCTCATCTAATCTGGAAGGACAAGACACACTGAACATAGACAGTTCTGGAAGAGAAGACTTGCTGTTCACAGATGAGCTGTCAAAGGACCATTAAAGGAGGCCTCGAGTGACTCTGGAGAAGTGATTCCCTCAGCTTTAAATAAAAGAATATCTGAAATCCATGGAAAACCAAGAGTGCTTGGCACCTGCCTGTGGCTGGCATTTTCCCCAGTGACTGCTGCCCCCTGCTGACCAAATCAGCCCATGGCAGCCTGCCTGGCAGACACAGCACACAGCTCCGGGCTCTTCCACTTTGCATTCTGAACACGGGCGGAGTGAGTCAGTCCTGCAGCTTCTGCCCTTTATTGAGATGTCCACTGCCGAGCACTGCACCAGCAGGGACACAGATAAGCAGTCCCGCTCCAGTGGTGGGCACATACACCTCAAAGGTCATTACCACAGGAAGCTTCACACCAGCTGTGGGCCTTACCTTCCCGCCACTGCCTCATGCAATCTCCCAGGGGACTCATCGTGTTCCAGGCTGTGTATGTGTCAGAGCCATTTCCCTGTTGCACATCCATGTACTGTCATGGGAACAGGCAGGGAAACAATGAGTTGCTGAGATTTGAAGGGCAAGCAGAGAGATCAAAGCTGGGCAGTCTAATCCCAAGACCTTAGGGTTTTCATTTCAAGTCAGTAGCCTTTTATAAACCAGCAGCTCCTGTCTGTGGAAGTGTTTGACCCAAGGGGACATTGGACAATGTCTGGACACTTTTTGTTGTTGTCTGCAAAGGGTGATTATTTGGATAGCTAGTGGGTCAGAGATGCTGGGGAAAGAAAAAAAAAATCTCGCAAAGTTCATGTTAGCTCCCTACACCAAACAAAAAAGTTCCCCATATTAAAAGAAACCCTGATCTACACCTACAAGACCCCACAAAGTCCTGGCCCTCTCTACTCACCATTGCCCCAGACACACATACATCAGAGTGAAAGAGTGTTGTTCCCAGAAGTCATTCTTTCTGAGGCTCAGTCTAAACAATACGAGGTACCCTCCCTATTTATCCGCCCCCCCAACAATGGTCTATTTTGTTCCTAACAACTTTCCTGCTACACTATGTAATTAATGGGTTTCCAATGTCACCCAGACAGAGGGAGGATCCCACGCTGTTCACAGTGTGTTAATGGAGGAACCTGGGCTATGCAGCTGGCCTGAGAAGCCCATGCCTCTTGCACAGACTGTGTCAGCTGTCACTGAATGTCTTTATGCCACAGCTCATACATGCTGCTGTCCAGGCTGTCAAGAGCTCAGTGACCCCAGAATGATCCAAAGGACCCTGGGAACAATGGGTCAGTGGCTGCCTCTATGATCCACTCTCAAGAAAGCCCTCTGTGAAAAGCCCCTGTTTCATCATTAGCCCCCACAGCTGTGCCTCCAGCTTTGGGAGGAATACTGTTAACCCTTCCTGTCCAGTAAAGATTCAGCTCCAGCTTAGAGTGCAGTCAGGGGAGAGAGAGGAGCCAGGGCCAAACTACTCCCCTTGGAATGATTGCTGCACCCTTCCTAGGGGCAACATTACCTGTGTGAGAACTGGTGCTCAAGAATGGGTGCCTGTTGGGCAGGGGGTGGGTGATGGCTCAGTGATGAAGACCTTGCCCTGGATTCACTCCTAATACCACAAGCAATAAGGAATAAGTAAAATAAACAACCAGTGATTGTCAAATTACCAGATGGGTAAATCCTATGAGATGTGTCCCCTTAAAAGCATCCACTAAATGACTTGTTATGCTGGAGACTGACCTAGAGGCAAGTGTCCAAAAAAAAATATTGTGTTTCTTCTCATGAAGCTCATCTTCAAGTGTAGAATTCTAGAAAGCACCATGGCACATCCTTGCAATCAGTAGCCAGTGCCAGGAAGACAATATGGTAAGGAAGGTGACAGGCTGCTAGATGCAAGAAGATTCTTTCAAGTGGATGCCTAGGGATGAACCCCTAGGGACATGCCACTGGGACAGTGATCTGAAGGACATGAGCCATGCTAGAAACATTAAGCACAAAGGCTCCAAGGTGAAAATGCTCTCGAGGAGTTGGAGGAACAGTACAATGCCCAGGAAAAAGTAAAACAACCCTGGCACTGCCTAAGGGTGCATGCTCAGAGAGACGTACACTGAAATTGCCCTGGGGTCACATGGGTCACAGCACGGGGGGGGGGGCACCTGTTGGTTCTTACCCAACACTGACTCCAAATGGGTATGGAGCATCTTCTCAGTTTTCTGTCTCCCAACTAGGCTAAGTGACTCAAGCCCCACTCCCTACTCTGTGTTTAGTAAGTACTCTCTAAATATCTATAGGATGAATTCCTTAAAGAAGATGCCACATGACTTTTCCAGAGACATGCCTTTTCACCCAGGCAGGACAGACAGACCAGGAAACAACCCCATCTGTTGTTCTTTTGTTTCAATCATCGCCTATGAAACAGAAGAAGGAGACTCAGCACCCACGTGGAGTTTATTGGTAGAGGGGAGAGAAAGGGGGAGTAGCTGGTGGCAAACTCAAAGCAGAGGAGAGGGGGGGAAGGAAGGGAGGGAGAATAGGAGGGAGGGAGGGAGGGAAGGAGGGAGGGAGGGAGGGAGGGAAGGAGGGAGGGAGGGAGGGAGGGAAGGAGGGAGGGAGGGAGAGAAGCAAGAGGAGAGAAGGAAAGGGAGAGCAAGAGTGGGGCATGCTTGGCGTGCTTGCTCTAAAAGGGGAACTTGCTGGTTTCCAGCACCATCCACATCCAGCATGACAAACCAACTAGTTTATGGGGGTTTCTTATGAGAGCCTGGGTAGTGATAGTTAGGCAGTGATAGTTCCAAAAGCTCCTCATGATATAGGCACCTCTTCAGAGAGACAGCTATTCCCTCTCAGTGTTAGCCATCGTCCTGGGACCCGGTAAAAGTGAGAAAGCAGCGGGGTGGAGAGCTCTGGTCAACCTGTAGCAGCAATGCTGGACTGTGATGGTGGATACACTCACCCTACCCCCAAAGACTTGTGTATCGACAGCCTGGCTCCCAGAATAGGAGTTACCAGAACTAAGGCTTCTAGGGGAAGTGTTTGGAGTGAAGTGATAACCGGAACTCTGATTTCATCAGTGGACTGACCCATCGATGGTCACCTCATGTGAGAGATGGAATCTGGTTACAAGAGTATGCCTTTGAGGGCATATGGTTGGAGCTCTTCCTCCCCTCTCCTAATAGGAGGTAGCTATATGCTTATAGGCTATCACTGTTATGATGACAAGCCAAATGACCAGACTAAACCTTTCCTGTTTTAAATTGTTTCTCTCAGCTGTTTTGTCATAGCAACAAAACCCCAATACACAAGACACGTGTCTATTTCCTTTCTCCCATGAGATAAATGGTTTCTATCTTTTTCAGAGGTCTAGAGGTATGGTAACTTGCCCAGCTATATCCCATCACTTGGTGACAAAGCAAGAGAGGCTCCTAGGAAAGTCAGATGGCATTTACCCACTCTCTCCTCATGAGGGGCGACACGGAGGGAGATGGCATCCTTTTATCCACAGCAGAGGAAGCCGACTGAGAGAGAAGCACAAATCCGCCCAACCAAGTTACCATGGCCTCCCATCCGCTCAGGTATCACTTTCACATTGCGTCTAATTTAGAATTTATATTTTAATTCAGTTTAACTGATGCATTATAACAAATCTGTACGTATTTACATATGTATACAGTGTATGAGTTTCCATCAGGTTGAAGGTCTCTACCGAAATATTTATCATTTCTTTGTGAACATTCCTCCTTCCCGTTCCGCTCCTGGAAGGTGAACTGCAAGGGTGCTGTCCTCAGTCTCCCACTGTTCAAATCATACCGGGCCTTCCTGCTTCTGCACTGTAACTTCTTCCTCGACTTTCCGCATCCTTCCCTCCCCGCTAGTTCAGCTTTCAAGGCATATAACACGATTGTGCTTTTAAAATGGCATTTTGTTTCTGAACATGAGGCAGGGGCTAGCTCTGTTGCTGGTTCTCCGCTGAACCTGGGGTCTGAGGATGGAGTGAGTCATCAGCACCGGGATCTCGAGATTGCGACTTCTCCTACTGCGCAGGCGCCGCTCTAGCGGCGTCGCCCCGCCCTATGTGGGCGAACCCACTCCCAGGAAGTCAGGGGGTGCACTTCGCGATTGTTCAAGCCACACTCTGGCCAATCAGAAAGCCCCACTAATTCCCGCCTCCAGTTGCATCCTGACTGGGGGGCTTCTCCAAAGACGCGGGGAGGCCCACAGCGGTGATTGACATCGTCTGAAGCCTTTGGCCAAACTGAGAGCAGTTAAAGGCAGAAACCTCTCCGCATCGACGGGCGAAGTAAGACAGTTTTCCCCGCCTCCTTCTTCTATTGGGTCTCTGGAACAGCCAGCGTTTGATAGCAACCAATCAGAGGACAACACGGAGGGAGGAGGCGGGTTGGCAATGGTTTCCAGGAGTCTTGGGACCAGTGGGACTAGTCGTTTGTGTCCCAACTCTACAGAAAGGCCCTGGACCGGAAGGCTGGGCAGGGAGCGGTTCCGCTTCGCTCCATTCCGCCGGCAATTCTGCCTATTGCCTGGGGCCTTGGAGCCCAATGTCCACCCAACCCTAGCTCCCGGGCCTTCATCCATCTCTCCATCGAGGCCACAAGCCCTGGGATCCGCTGTCCCCGAATCCTAACCTCTTTCAGCCAACACCCCCCCTCCCTAATTCCTGCTAGTGGCTGGTTACCATGGTGAAGCTAGCAGCCAAATGCATCCTGGCAGGTGAGTGGTAAAATGCGATTGAACGCGTGGTCTTTCGAGCCCGAGCCATCCTAACTCGGACAGTTTTGGTAAACGATTGCGACCACTGTCTGTCTCCCATAGGAATAATGACCAATAGAGCAGATTCCAGAAAGCAGGGAAAAATTATTCCCTCTCCCTTTCGAACACATTTGTAACTGCAGCTGTGTCTCCTGTCTCCGTCACATATTTTGAGACCACTTTCACTATGTAGACTTACAGTAGAAACATAGCCTGTACCCCAAAGTTAGGCATCAGTGACACTGGCCCCACACGCTCTGATATCGGGAAGATGGGCGGGGTGGGTTACTGTGATGCCCAGCTGAGAGCCTGGACTTGGAGTTTCCCTGGAAGTAAGAATCTCATTATTGTTGACTGACCTGGAAATAGCTTGTACAATGCCTAGAACATGGATGAGTATTAAATAGACACGAGCAGAGTTGTGGTGCTCGCCTTGCGCCAGTGCGAGATCGTTTGCTTAGCTCATAGACTCTGCATGCCAGTCGCCTCCATTTCATTTAACCCTGCGGCTAAAGACCATTTGCTTAGCTTGTAGACTGGTTAACAATAACTTTGTGGACATTGCATGCCAGTCACTTGTGTCTCATTGAACCTCCTTACCACAGCACAACAGGGTGGTCCTCATGTAACTGGGGCACCTAGGGTGTTGCGTAAGGTGAACCCTAGTGAATGTCGTACACGGGATTCCTAGATGAAGTGTTGGCCACTTTCCTTGTTGTTATGACAACATCGAAGCATCTTAAAGGAGGAAGGGCTAATTGTGGCTCACAGTTCCAGGGGACAGTCGGTCATGGTGGGGAAGACACAGTGGCAGGAGCCAGCCGCTGGTTGGTCACATTGCATTCACAGGAAGTGGAGCCATGAGCACTGCTGCTCAGCTCACTGTCCCCTTTTTATCCAGTAGGGGCGCCAGCGCTTAAAATGGAAGTGGGCCTCTCCCCTTAATTAACCTAATCTAGATAATTTCTCAGCTATGCCCAGCCCATGGTTCTTCTTTGCAATCAAGAAATTAGCAAGCAAGGAAGTGGGGGGGGGGTCTTTGGATCGTTATCTTACAAACTGAGAATGGGGGATAGTTCCCCTAATGGCTTTTCTAATTTGAAAATAAAAAGGTCATGCAGAAAGATGAGTGACAGTGGTGACTCAGACACTATTGCAGCAGAAGGAACCCTGGCTCTCCAGAGTGTCTCTAGTTCCCAGAGTACCAGGGGAGGCAGTATTGTGTAACAAAAGGATACTGCTCCGTCCTCTCCCTAGCTCTGCTGCCTTGGACAGCGTTCAGCTTCTGCATGGGGAAGTTGAGGACATCTTCATTTTTCTAAAGTTAAGTTTCTTTCTAAGTGGGCGTCTCTGCCTGCTGTTCTCTGCTCATTCCTCATTAGCTGATGAGCTCTCAAGAAGGAAGATGCTCTTGTCATGAGCCATTCTCCTGAGAATTGCTGTGTGCTGGGCCCATGTCACACTCTCAGAGCAAGTCTTCTGCCTAGCCCTCACAGCCACCTGTGTCATCCTTGTGTAAGATGAGGCAACCAAGGCCCAGACCAATAAAGATACTTGTCCTAGGTCCAGACCCAGGCAGTGTGCCTGCCACATGATTCTAGCCCCAGCCAGAGTCAGTAGTGGTTCCTGGCCTCCATTCCAAAACCTGGTCCTCAGTCTACAGCTTCTGGTTAAGACCTTCAGGGAGTCTCCCCTTGAGAGCCTCCAGGTACCAACAGACCCCAGTGGAATCCCATTCAGATTCTTAATCTCCATACCTCCCTTGCCCCCCCCCACGCACGCCCATAACTCGCTTTTCCTTTGCAGCCCTCCTAGGCCACATATGTTCTCTCACCAGTCCACATGTGTAGTTACTCAGCAGATGTTTGCTGAGCATCTGCTGTGTTGGGTCACCATGCAAGATGCAGTCAGCCCAACTCCCTTACCAGGAAGAACCCAGATGTGCATGTGTGAATTGTGTGTCAGGCTCTGAGGAGCCTGTGTGCCTCAGACACAGCTGCCGCTTCTTTGGCTTGAGATGGAGGGGGATAAAAAGGCACAGGTGACATTCGTCTGTATTTCATGTGTCTAACAAACAACACTGTGCCAGGCAGGGAACATACTGATTCATTAACTCGCTAGCAAGTCTGTGAAGTGGGCACTGTAGTTTGCCCTTTTTACAGATGTAGAAAAAGAGACCAGAGGGCTTAAGTAACTGACCTAATGTCACATGATTAGTGTGGAGCGGGGTCTGGCCCCAAGTCTTCATTTTGGTGATGAACCATCTGTTTAGGAATATGGAGACAATAGTCACACTTGCTGGAGTGTAGCTCTGGCATCCCTTCTGAGTATATGAGTCTGATATGATAGCCACCCAGTAAAGACAACAGAGGGACAGATGATCTCAGAGGTACACAGGAAGCCATTTGAGCCCTGCCTGGAGAGATAGAACTCTCTTGGGTTGGAGAGTCCAGGGAACAAAAGGACATGCATGGCACCTCTAGATTTTCTGTAATGGACCATTCGAGATGGTTGGACTATCAGCCAGAGATTGACCAAAGAGAGCTGTGGGTGAATGAGGGGACTCAGGGACGTCCTGTTCTGCAACACTCTGATGGGGCTGAGATGTGGTTGGTGGCATGGGGAGTCAGGGAAAGATAATGACAGAATCAGCTCCTGAGGTGTGACAAGCCAGAGTCAGTCAGCAGAAGCCCTGAGACACATAGCAGTGGTGCAGAGACGGAAGGACCCCACAGAGCTAGTGCAGGCCTCTGGGGAGGGGCACAGCCTGGCTGGTACAGCATTTAGTTCCATCAAATCTAGGGCGATGGCATCATGTGTCACATTGCTACCAGGACCTGTTCTCCCTGACAGGGGACTCAGCTCAACTTCAGAGCCAGGTGTACCCAGCTCACTTCTGTATTTTAAGACCTTGAAGTAAGTTCGAGACAAATGTGGGGCCTGTGTCCTGGTGATGGCTGCACTCTACAGCAGTGACTGTCATGTAAGTGGGAAAAAAAATCAACATATCAGAGGCAAGGACACTGGGGTAGTCAGGTGGGGATTGCTACCCTCAGGGATGGGTAGCGGGAAGGAAGCTCAAAGAGGGGGCTCCCAGTCCTGCTATGGTATATGTGCTCCTGGGGCAGCTGTAGGCAGTGGGAGAAATGCCCAGAGTGTAGGCATGAGAGACAGCCTGTAACAGAAGAACCAGGAAGAAGGAAGGCAGTGGGATGCAGGAAGAGGTGCTGGTCATATCCCGAGACAACAAGGATGCTGGATACATGGTGGTGTGATGAGCAGAAAGACAGAGAGATGGAGAACTCACTCAGGTCTTTGGTGAGACATGGGCTTGGCTGTGACAACAGACTGCAGAAGACTGTGGGAGCTCCTATATGGCTGGTCGCATAGCCGGCTCTGGGAAGAGCCAGCCTAGAGCAGCAAGGGTTAAGGAATGAGAAGCCAGGGTGTGGCTGTGGCTCAGCAGTAGGTCCCTTGCCTCACATGCATGATGCCCTGGGCTTAGTCCCAAGCTAAGATGGGGGTGTGGGGAGCTGAGGCAGAGGAGCCAGCATCAGAGCATTGAAGATAACCCAGCAGTGCCCATTGCATGAAGGCATGTAGGGGACAGAGGAGCAGGTAAAGGTGACAGAACAGAGCCTTGCAGGGTCATCACAACCACATGATCAGGGTGGGGCAATTGTTTCAGGCCACCTCCCCATCTAGAGAGTTCACTAGTGAGAACCCAGGAGAGGTCTCGGGACTTGGCAGCTAGTTATGAGGTCATAGGTGGCCTCACATGGTACCTTCCAAGGAAATCCATTCTTCCAGCCCTGGCCATGCCTCCAGGGAGCCCTGCACCCAGCAACAATGGGGTCATGGGCTCTCGAGGTTTCTCATGTTCCCTCAGATGCTCTGCTGCTCAGCTGTGCCGTCTGTCTTTTCACTTGTCATCCTGTTGCTCTGAGAATATGTTTATCAGCTCACCCACCTCCCCATGCTCAGATCTCTCCTCGTAGCCCACACAGGAGCTTCGCTGCCAGCTCTGGTGACTGGCAGTCAGCAGAAAGTTTCATGACATTAACCAAAACCAATCTGCGGGGGGAATTTCCCAGGGAGAAAGAGCCAATTTCCTCCTAGGTTTAGGAGCAGAATGGGAGTTGGGATAGTGACTGACTGCCATCTGGGTCATCAAGGAGGCATGAGGAATTGCTGGGTTGTCTGCCCAGGAGTCAGTGGGACCCACAGATCCTGAGAGGCTATAGTGCAAAGAACCTCACGGTGGCATTTGGGATGATCAGCCAGACCAGCGTAGTAAAGCAAAGCAATATAAAAATCCTAGATAGTTACCTGGATTCTATGAGCTGTCTTCACCAGTGACGTCAGTGGGAGGGAAGGGCTTGTGAGGAGAGTGCCGCCCATGGCCGTTCCCTTCTAAGAAGCACTGACAGGAAACTGAGTCCTGAATGGCTCACTTGGCCCTAGCAGAGGTTCCTACATCAAGACACCATTGTTGTCATGCCATTGTCTCACAGGAAAAAAAATGTCAGGTGGGAAAAGTCAAAACTGAGCAGTGTCTGGAGCAGCAGATTGGAGAAGCCAGGCAAAGGGAGTCACTGAAACAGATTGAAGGTGGAGATTGTCCCAAATGCTGGGCTGGTGGTGGAGATGTCCCTGAGGGTGCCCAGGGCGATGGAATAAGAATTGGTATTCTCTCAGAGTGGAAAAGATACCCTGCATCTGTAGAACAACCAGGTCAGCAGGGGTCAAGGCTACAGGTGGGACAGTGGAGAGGGCAAGGCACTCTGAGCTGTCCCACAACTGCCCCAGAAGAGCTCGATATGAAACCACTCCCTCTTTTCTTGCAAAAGACTCAGACCTGGGCCTGAAAACTGACAGGAACCTCTCTGATGTGTGGGTTCCTGTAGCTTATATTGAACAAAGAGAGGGAAGGACCCAGCCCAGCTGGGCCAGGTGACTGTAGAATATGACAGCAGGTGTGGGGTGAGTGTGTGTGTGTGGGGTGCTCGCTCCTGAGTCTGAAGCTCAGCATTCACCTGGCATGTGGAGATGGAGCGTGTCTCTTGACAATGAGTTTTCGTACAGTGAATGCAGACGTCTTTACTGTCAGTACAGATGAAAATGCAGGCAGTGGCTCAGCCTGGTGGGGTCATGAATTGGCTGTGCACTCCTTTTTGCTGGCCGGACTCTACAGCAAATTGGATTTGAAAGTGACAGCTCTCCCCACAGGATGTGCTTTGGTGTAAGAGTGTCACTTCTGTTGCCAGGGCTCTGGAGCCCTCCTTAACCTGTTACCTTCTAGGTCATTCTGTGAGGGATATAGAGATGTATTCTGTCCCTGGTAAGCGTTGGGTCTCCTGGACCATTTACCCTGCTGGCAACCTCACTGCTTCCCACAAGAGCTGCAGACATTTGCTCTGAAAACACAGTGAAGTTTCTGGTTTTGAGTCAAGCCCTGCTGAGCAGGAGGAGGTTTTCATGGCTGATGAGACCCAAGTAATGCCTCTGCCTCTGCTCTGGCTTCAGGGGACCCAGCCGTAGGCAAGACGGCCTTGGTACAGATGTTCCGAAGTGACGGGACCCATTTTCAGAAGAACTATACTCTGGTAAGTGGGGCTGTCTGGTCACATTGTAAAGAAACATGACCATTAACCATGAGAGTCACTTAGCACAGTCCCCAGAAGATGTCCTAAGAGGCCTGAGAAAAGATGGGGAAATGGCCACATGGAGATCCAGTTTCCACTGGCCACTAGTAAAGGGCTGTTTCCTGAGTCCTTTACTGGGGACTGGCCAGAATACCACCATGTGAGGAATAATGGAGGGCAGGGAGTTGGGAGGACATTGGGGACTCGGACTTCTACTTGGCTAGGATACCTCTGCAGGGGGGTGGAGTCTTGCCTTGTTCTGGACCACATCCCACTGTGGGGTTCTCTAATGCCCATCATCTTGGTGTCCCCTGCAGACTACAGGTGTGGATTTGGTGGTGAAGACAGTGCCAGTTCTTGACACGAACGACAGTGTGGTGAGTGGTGCCCTGAAGCCTAGGCACTTGGGGCTGCTCCCTTGGGCTGTCCTGAAAGGGACATAGAACAATGACACAGGAAGTCTTTCAGGGAAGGCCTGAGAAAGAGGGAGGACTGGGAGGCGGGCCTTACCAAAAGAACTTAGTATCCTTTATCTGAGCTTTTAATGGGAAACCCTCCAGAAGCCCCACATGTCTTGAGGGTAAATGGCACAATGATGCCATGTTTGTGTGGCTGCTCCCAGCAAGAGGGTCTGTAGCGCTCACCAGGAACGTAAGGAGACCGACCCATAAGCAAAATAAAAGACATAGACTTCCCGTGGTACCGCAGGAAAGGCTAAGACAGGAGCCACTCTACGGGGCAGATATGGGATAGACAGGGTTCAGAGCCAGGCAGGGGGTACTGCACCAGGAGGGGCCTCAAGGATCTCAGGGAACTCTGAGAAAGCAGCAGCATTGCAGAAGGTTCCCACCGGGGCTGGGAAGGCTGGATGCCTTGTGTACAGAGTACACTGTCACCACCTCAGAATCGTGACAGGCTGTCCTACTTTAAACACCATCCCCAGGCCTCCTCGGTGACCTCCTTTACCAAAACTCCTTTACGATCTGAGGATCCATTTGGTTAACAAAGCACAGAGTGGCTTTTTGGACACAAGAACACTTGTCGTCCTGCTTAGCGCTCTGATCCACCGGGTGGGCAGTCAGCTTGTTCCTCAACTTTTGTGCTTGAGCTTGGGAAAGGTGAACCGGGTCATGATGTCAGGTGGATGGACGCTGTGCCTGTGCCTCTGGACTGCTCTCGCCATCTCTCTGGGGCCTCAGAGAAGGTAGAGCACCAAAGCACCCATGCACGTGGGCATGAATACTCTGCCTCCCCCCAGCCACGCCCACAGAGAGCTGAGTGGGAAACTTCTGAGTGTTCACTGCTGAGGCTCACTTTCTGGTTCCAGGAACTCTTCATTTTTGACTCAGCAGGCAAAGAGCTGTTCTCTGAAATGCTGGATAAATTGGCAAGTAGTATGTTGTTTTTGTCCTACCCACCTCTACGCCCTCTTCTGCCCAACCCCTTCTCCAGTGGCACTCCCCAAAGGCATACACTGGGGCCATCAGAAGCAGCCTTTCAGGGCTGTCCCTCCCAGCTGGGGCTTTGGAGCCTTGGCAAGTATGTGTTCCCACTTGCCCATATGGCTACCCCCAACTCTGGAATGTACGAGGAAGCCTGAAACGGATCCGTCCTCGAAGCCCCACCCCAGTCTGCTATTTTGAACAGTCCCCTCTGGGGGTCTTACAGCCTGCCCCCATCTCTCAAGACAGGACCACTGACTGATCCCTTCTCTTGGAAGGCCTAGAGCGAGAAGTGAGGCTCTGCCTCCTCTCCCACACCAAGAAGGGTCATTGCACTGGCCTTGTCCTGCCAACTTCTCCAGAGCCCATCCTGGGTCGGCCTTCAGGGATACTAGAACACAGGACTCTGCATGCCCCACAAGTCAGATCAGGGACTAATTGTATAGGGAGGTGGCTGCCTCTGGAGCCTGTCAGCCAAGGCCAGTCAACATCCTCTAAGCTGTTTTCTTCAGCTACAAAGTGAGACTCTCCCCAGCCAACCCTACCAACTGGGGCACACAGGCGCCCCCGATGAGGGGTGCCTGGCGGCCACTGCTCCCTTCTGAGCAGCAATTCCCCCCACCCAGGTTCAAGCTCACCTTTCCCAGATGGGAATTCCTGTTCCATGTGAGTGCCGCTGAGCCTGGCCTCCATTCATTCTGTGGTGAATGGTGGTTATCTGTGAGTGTGACAGTTTCCCAGCTCACATCCCTCCCTCACCCGCCTCCCTGACAGCTGGGCTTCCCCCATCCAAGAGTCCCTGTTACATCCCTGAAATGTTCTCCTGTCCCCTGTTTAGTGGGAGAGTCCCAACGTCCTGTGTCTCGTCTATGATGTGACCAATGAGCAGTCTTTCGTCAGCTGCACCAAGTGGCTGGAGAAGGTCCGGGCCCAGACTCCGGGTACCTCCCTCCCAGGTAGGAGCTATGGATAGCCCTTTGCCCAATTGTTCCTCTGTCCTTCAGCTCCAGGGCCTCGGGTCACTGCTCATGCCACTGTGGAAGTAGAGCAGGGCCCCGAATCCCTGACTCTTTGACTTCAACATCCCGTACTGTGCCCTTGCTCTGCCCCTTAATGAGCTTGAGAACCTCCCCAAGCCTGAGGTGGGAAGATGCTGCCACCCACCAGGAAGTGCCGTGAGATTTTGGATAGTGAGATGGAAGCTGCTGCATTCTGAATTGATGTTTTGAGAAAGCTAGCTCCAGGGAGGAACTCCTCATTTCCTCAGTGCACAGGGCACAAGTCACATTCTAGCCCTGTTGTCACTTCTGAATGCTTTAAATCAGTTTCTCTCTCATCCCTGTGTGAGATCAACAAATTCTCATTAGAGGCCAGGGAAAGCAGCCTCCAGAGACGGGCTGAGAAATTAGCGCAGCAGAGGCAGCTGGGAACGGGAGCTCAATTACCTGAGTCCCTGACTCTGAGCCCAAGCCCAAGATTAGCATTAATGACCATGTCTGATGTTGGTTCCATGTGCTGGGAATTATTACAAATGCTATTCTAAACTTGGTCCAGGCCTGCCTGGTGCTTCTAGCCCTAAAGAGACGAGAAACATAGATACATTTGAAGCCAGGAACTGAACTGAGCTGTGTGAGCACAGCAAAGCTAGCCTGTCCTCTGTGGTCCTTGGGGACCTTCCCTGCTGACATATCACCTCAAGTGGGCGGCTTCTGTCACCTGATGCATACCAGGCCCTCTCTCTGCAGCTGATCCCATCATGCCACCTCAAAACACAATATTGTGGTTATTTCTTTTGGGTAGGTGTTTTAGTGGGAACTAAGACCGACCTCACTGGCAGACGAGCAGTGGATTCTACGCAGGCCCAAGAATGGGCTCTGGGCCAAGGCCTGGAATTCTTTGAAACATCTGTGGTGAGTACCCCACCCTCTGAGCCACTGAGCTGGGGGAGCTCTGTGATGGAGGTTTGTTCATGACCCCAGATGCCTCTAATAGTTCTGCTCCCAGATGCAAAATCTAAATTAGAACCAATGTTGACATTCTACCCAGAATGTTCAGTGTGTCATGAGAATCCTGTGTGGCACTGACAAGCAGAGCAAACAGCCTACCTAGGCAAAGCTGTATGAATCTCAGGAAGACTTCGAAGTGGAATGTGGCCCATTTCCCTGACCCTTGAATTCTGTGAGAGCTGCTAAAGGACAAAATACTATTGGCTCTTGATTTCAGTGGAGCCTCCCAGATAGACAGGACATGATGTGTCCTATCCACAATTCAGCATCAAAGTGAAAAACTGACAGCCCAGGCCCACATGACCAGAGTGGACCCAGCCCCAAGGCCCCCAGCTTCTCATCCCATTGGAGCATCTAGTGTCATCTTTGATGTGAGAACCCTCCTGTAGTGAGAGCCTCCGAGTGCTGGGTCACTAGCATCGTCAGGGCTGGCCAGCACAGTGACGCGCCTCCGAGTGATGGGTCACTGGCATCGTCAGGGCTGGCCAGCACAGTGACACGCCTTCTTACTTGTGGCTTCCAGGCACATGATTCTGACCACGCCACACACCTGTTCTGAGCCTCCTACCACAGGCATGCAGATGTCCCAGATGCCGTGTCTCATAAGAAGCCACAGCCCTCACTCAGGAGCATTGCCTGTTAGGCCTGCAGTGGCTATGTTGTATGAGGTCTAACTTTAAGTTCTATAGGCCCAATTCTTTGGCTTTCCAAAAAAAGTCAACAAGGATAGAGCATACCCTGGGTGTCACCTCCTCCAGCTACAAGTCCTGTCACACCCACAGAATAACTTGTTGCTGTGTGGATGTAGACATCTCTCATGTCCCCCACTGGCACACTTCCACAGATAAGGCATAGCCTTCAGGGCAACAAGGCTATGCCTTCCAATACCAAGGAGCTGAACTGGCTCTGGAACGCTGGGAATGGGATGTATACCATGGGGCCTCAGGCTCCTCGCCTATAAATACAGGGATAGGAAACTTCCCTTTGCTGATTATCACATCACAGCCGGGAAGGTAAAACACAACACAATGTCTAGTCCAGGAGAGTAGACACTCAACATGCTATCTTTTTAAGACAGAAATGATACCCTAATGTGGTGTGGTGTTTTTACCATTACTGCTTACTAAACCCCAGAACCTATGGCTGATACAGAGATGGACGTCACCCTTGCCTTGAGGCCCAATTATCACAATGAAGTTCAAATGAGGGAACTTGCTCTGCACTGGGCTCTCTGGCTGTGCCGTGCTAGCCACCTTTGAGTAAACAGTGAGCTGTATACCCATAGCTCCCCCATTTCCTCCTCCTCTACATTTGGCAGCCACTCCATCCCCTCCCCCAACATCCCATATCTCCCAGAAATTAAAACCTGGCCCCACACATCAGTCGCCCTAGTAATGGTCAGCTCCATTTAGGTGTCAGGCCAGGTGCACATAAATCCTACTTGAAGAGGCTGCGGTTGAGCACTCCGTATTAACTGTGCAAGTTAACTAGTCCCCCCTGAGTTGCTGCTAACAGGAGTGCCACTGGCGGCTCGGTTAAGAAAGCTGTAATTAAAAAGAGAACATAACCCAATGTGGTTTGAGATGCTGCCAAGCCCATCTCCTCTTCACTTCTTCCGAAGTGCAGCAGCCTCCGGGACAGACCTCCGTGGTTCTGGCTCTTAAACACCCTTCCATGGCTGACATTTCTGGGCCCCCAAAATGTCAAAAAGGACCCATTGTTTATCACTAAGGTGAGATTAAGTATAGAATGCCAGTGAAGCCAAGTTCATGCCTCCATGGGGAGGGCCACTCTCCAAAGCAGCTGAGGCCTGCCGTTTGATTGTGTAGATTACCTTTTGAGCTCCATACAGCCTGGCAAGGCAGCTGCTCCTGTCTCTGTTATTCAGACAGACCCAGAGAGGTTGTATATCTCCCTGTTGCACAGCTAAGGAAGGACGCAGCCCTGTCCAGAAAGACCTGAACGCTTCAGGTCTTCCAGGAGTACGCACCCTTGACCTCCTCATGAGATCTGCTTGGGGGCTCTTGGTGACAGAATTCCAAATCAAACCAAGGGCTAGTCTGAGCCCACTCCAAATGCCATCTCTCAACAGCCTGCTCTGTCAGTGTCCAAACTGCACAAGATGATTAGTCATCAGCTAAAAGGGCTTCTGTTGCCGTCAGCCCCCTTAATGTGTTTGCAAAGTGGTTCAATTCCCATCTATTTCCAAGCACTCCATGGTGTCTGTCGGGGCTCCTAGGCATTGAATTCCTTTCATTTTAGCATGGGTTCTCCCAGCTAGTGCTTTGGAGAGCTTTTGACTTTGTCTAGAAACCCTCCCATAAGACTTCATAGGCCTCCTTACCTCCACTCTTGGCACCTAAGGACACTTTGGTTGTTGTTGTGGTGGTGGTGGTGGTGGGTGCTTACTCACTGACATTGACTGGCTGGGACACGATGGCCACACAGGCCGAAGTGAGGCTGGCTAGGCTCTCATGCCTGTGTAGGTGCTCTCTGGGCTGCACACTGCCCTCTTTTCCCAGCACACTCTTGGCATTGAGCCCTGGGTTTTTTTGGCCAGCAGCTCCTCCTGATGGCACTTGCTTTTCCCTTGCTGTGGGGTGCAGGCAGCTTTCTCCGTGGGCCTGGTGTACTTCTGTCTAGGATGGGATCGGGATATCGTGTCCAGCTCTCTAGGCTTCATCCACTCCTCTGTAAAGTGCAGACACACTGACTTCTGTGATATTCCTGCCATTTCATCAGCAACACTTCAGTGCCGACTTCTGCTGCACCTTTGCCAGCCACTGAAAAGCTATCAGACAGGCTCTTGTATACTCTTAGCTGCACCTCCCATCTGCAGTGTGGCAGGTTCTCTGTACCACTTTGTTCTTTAAAAATGCCCAGATGGTGTGGTGGTGTGTACCTGTGATCTACCTGAAGTGTACCTGAAGTGGGAAGATAAAGAATTCAGGGCCAGCATGGACTGCACAGCAAGACCTTGTCTTAAATTGATGATGGTGGTGTTGGTGATGGTGGTGATGATGGTGAGGTGATGGTGTTGGTGATGGTGGTGATGATGTTGGCTGCTAGGGGTATAACTCAGGTAGGAAAGTGCTTGTCTAGTGCAGGGCTTTCTGAATTTGATTACCAGCACCATGAAACATACCTGTAATCCCAGAACTCCAGCGGTAGAGGCAAGGAGATCAGAAATCCAAGGTCAGCCTTGGCTATAGCTGTCTGAGACAGGTTCCTAAGTTGGGTCCCCTGGAGTTGCAACATTAGCCCCAATTTTAAAAAAAAACTTGGAAGACAGGAACCCAGACAAAGACAAAGCAGGCACCTATGCTGCAGGTGAATAGTGACTGTGGTGTCAGGAGGGTGCTGTGTGTGTGTGCCCTTCCTTCTGACAGCCCCTCTGGCCTCACATCGGAAGGCTCGCATTGGCCACTCTTAGATCAATCCTCTGGAAAATAGAAACATTGTCTGGACACCTTTAGTCATGAAAAGCGAGCATTAATCCAGCTCAGTCAGCGCCAACCCAGGGAGCAGGGATAAGGAAAACTGTTAACCCTCCAACCAAGAGCCATCCTGCACCTGTGGTGCCAGAGATGCCCTCTGCATCCCCAGGGAGGAGCCACCCCTGAAGTTCCAATGTATTCTCTAAAGATAAGCCTGTTACCACTTGGTCCCGTGTCCCCATTGTGTTCCCCCTCCCAATGGCCCTACTGGTCCCTGAAGTAGAAGGCCCCTGCTGCAGCCTGGCATCTTGGGTAGGGTAAGGGGGTTGTGTGTGCTGTGTGTCTCCTGGCTGGGCTGTACCCAGGCTGAGCCTTTGTAGTCCTCCTCCTCTTCCTACCTGCAGGCCAGCTGTGACCAGACTCTCCGCTATAACACATCTGTCTGCTGCTTTGCTTGGGCCTTTGGACCTCTGTCAAAGCTAAGTAAGGGGATTCATCTTCATGCCCTCACACAGAACCCTAGAGGCCACAGGATGGCTTTAGAGATGAACCTCAGCCCAGACCCTGGCTCCAGTGTTCACATGCCATGCAACCGTCAGTGTGTTCTTTCTATCTGTTTCCCTATAAAATCTCCACTGTGGCACAGTTGCCCAAACAGCATGAAGATGCCCCAACACCAAGTGTCAGGGACCAGAAGGGAGAGACGCCTCTAGTAGAGGCCAGCTTCCACAGACTGTAAACTCTCACACCCTTCTCACTTCTTACAGAAGGAGATGGACAATTACGAGGCCCCGTTCCACTGTCTGGCCAAACAGTTCCACCAGCTGTACCGGGAAAAGGTGGACATGTTCCATACCCTGGTGTGAGGGTATGGTGGACTGTCCCCCCAGGCTGCTTCTGGGTTGCTGGGAGCCCAGCAGACCTTCATCTCTCCAGAAGACAGAAGATGGAATTGCCTGGTACTTCTCAGCTTTCAATAAAATGAGGAAATTAATAGCGGCTGATTCCATGCTTAGCTGGGGCTGTGCCTTTAAGCACTGCTGCACTGGCCAGTCATAGGGTACATCTGGCCCCCGTTTCCACCCTCCTGCCTGTTGTGCAGGTCCCCTGTAGGCCTTTTGCAGATATAGCAAACCCCAGGCTGGTTTGGAAGTACCTGTGAGCTGCCACAGCACGAGCACATACAAGTATCCCTGACTGGAGGCTCTCCAGGTACCTCTGTTCCTCGAGGGGGCTACTGTTCCAAGGAAAACAGTGACCCCTGCCCATGCTCACTGCTCAGCCTGGTATTCAGCCAGCCCCTCCCCGCCATGCTGCTGGGAATCCTGAGTGCACAGACAATGGCCGCCTCTCAGAAGCTGGGCAGCTGTGTCTCCCTCTGCGTTGAGCTGGACCACTTTCCATGCTGCCACTGCCATCAGACATCCTTCTGAAGCACCATTTCACCCTTTTCCTCCCTCGACTGTCACTCTTCCCTGGAGACCCCTACTTCCTCAGGGACCCTCCCTGGCCCATGGGCTTTGTCACCTGTGTATTTTGGGAGAGTGTCATATCAACAGCACTAACCAGGGGTGTACAACCCCTGGTGTGTCCTTGTGATGATGGCCATGAGGAATGGCTCTGGGTACTGCTGGTGACCCACCATGTCTCTACATGAGCTAAGCGCATTACACGTATCCACCAATTCTGCCCTTACAGCACGGAGTCTGTTAATACCCCACTTTTACAAATGACAAGCTGGAAGGAGAAAATTAAGCTCAGCCAAGGGGCAGCAGAGCCAGAATGCTCAACTTCAGAGCCAGCAGCTCCCTGTTCCCCTCCTCCCTCCCCCTGAGCTTGGCAGGAGCTGTGGAGGCCATGCTGCCTGCAGAGGGTGAAGGTCAGGCTGCTTGCCAAGGTCACAGGAAGGAGAGACAACTGTGCAGGGCATCCAGGCACAGAGCATCGCCCTTCCTCATACTGTGACTCCTCAGTGGGTACTGACTATGGCTGCTACAGGCTGGCAACTGCATCGCTTCAAAAACCCACAACTGAGGGTTGACTGCCGGCCAGGCACATGTCTAGACACTGGCAATGCCAGGCTACAGAAGGACCTCAATGTACAACCAAGGGAACAGGAAACATTTTCCATCATCGTAAACTGGTTCTGAGGGCCCCTGGATCTAGCCCTGAGATCCTGAGCCAATGTCCTAAAAGTCACTTGTCTTGGTGGCTGCCCTCAAACACCTCTGACCCCCCTGCTCCTCTCTCTACCCTTCTGTGAGGTTAAGGTGACCAAAGTGGAACAAAACATGCCACCTCTCTTTGGCCTCAGAACCTAGTGAAGGAAGTCCCCAGAGGGTCCTGCAGCTAAGGACACTGCCAGTAAGAGACACTGGTACAGGGCTCCCCAGCTGGAGGCCAGGGAGGCTGCAGAGCCGCTGCCAGCTGCAGACTAGGTGCTGATGCCCTTGTAGGAGCCCAGGAAGGGTCCCTGCAGTTGGTTCACCTCTGGGGACTCATGGGGAAGACTCTGCTTCCCAGAACACCAGGAACCTTGCAGAGATCTCTGATGGGGACATGTGAAAAGGAGCTATGTGCAAGCCAGGTAGCACTGGACAAAGGCTGCTTCCTACCTGGAAAGGGGCAGGGGACTGTTCCGCTGACAGCCCCCATCGAGGGGGACAGATACACCAAATCCACAGAGACTTCAGCAGAGTAAACCAAACAGAGGGGACCTTGGGGAGTGTGTCACTCCTTTCGTGGCACCCCGGAGAGAGAAAGAGTGCACACCTCCCTCCTCCTGGGAAGAGATTTGAACAGACTCAAAAGCTTCAAATTGGCTGGTCTACGGCAGGCATAATGAACGAGCATGCCTGACCATGCTGAGGAGCCTTGGCGGACGCGGCAGGAATGGAGAGCAGACTGGGTTTAATGGATAGAGAAGGCACAGGGCTTGGCTATTGAGCCCATGGGGCTAGATTTCCTGGCAAACTGGTTCTTCTAGTAAATAAGGCCCCTTTAGATAGTACAGGTGGAAAAATGGAGCTGTGATAGCTGGAAATTGGGGTAACAGGGCTGGACTAGATGGGACCCTAAGGAGAAGAATTTTAATACTAAGAATTATCTGCATGTACCTATGTTGGGGTACAGTTATGGGCAGCAAAGGGTGGAAGGTACGAAGGCTCTGGAGCCTTCCAGTAGAGAAGAACTCCAGGCCAGTGAAGACTAGTCTGGGGTGTGCGGAAGAAGCAGAGGGAGGTGGGTCAGCAGGGGCCTGGGTGAGAGGAACACGGACCTGATTCCAAAGCAACAGAAGCTAGTGAAAAACAGTATGGCCTTTCCGCCCTCCCAGCACTAGGCACCATCGCAGGAACCTGGCGAGTGCTTTATCCCCTTTGAAGACTTCTCTGTGAACTGACATTTATGCTATTAACTATGGGTGTAGGGTGTATTGTGGTGTGAGGGGAGACAGATGTCCTTTTCACCTCATTTGGAGACGGGGTCTCTCACTGAACCTGGGGCTCACAGATTAAGCCAGACTGCCTGACCAGCAAGCTCCAGCTATCTGCCTGTCACACTTGTCTCCCCTACCCACACCCCAGCAGTACTGTGGTTACAGATGTGTGCAGCTGTGCTTGGTCTTTCTTTATGTGGGTTAGGGTTATAAACCCAGGACCTCATACTTGCACAGGAATCATTTTGCTGAGTGAACTGTCTTCCCAGCCCCAGGTCCTGTGTTCTGAATGTATGTGTGTACCTACTGCGAATCAACCCATACCAGTGAGTGATACCTGTCCTCAGGACTTAAATTCCAGTGGGGGTGGAGAGAGGGGTTGGATGTGGTAGGTTAATAGCCTGCTGTTGGGCCCAGAGAGCAAGGGAGGACAGAGGCCAGGCAGAGCCAGGGTGAGGGTTATAATGGGAAATGGGGAGGTCAGAGAAGACCTCGCCATGAAGGTGACATTGAAGCTGGATTTGAAAGTGGACAGAGCCACTGGCATCCTTGAAACACAGTTCCTTGGCAACCCCCAGAAATGAAGCCTTCCTGCTGTAGCCATCAGGGCAGGGACTTAGCCAGGTGAGCAGGAAATGTGTGCATGGATGCAGCTTCTGCCCTACAGATGCCAACAGTTTGTAGAGAATAATGAGCCAGCAGTGGGCTTCTAACCTCTGAGGGATACATGGGAGTACCTAGCTGAGTCTCTTAAGACGGTCCCAGGAATGTGCAACAGCCCAGAGACCGGGAGAGGGCTGTCTATGGTCCTTCTGCTCTAGGCACAGGGCTCGAGGCTTCATGAAGCTGGCCAGCAACAATGCTCTTGGCCTAGAATTGTTATATAGCTGAGGATGCCTGAATTTCTGATCATCCTGCCTTGACCGCCAGGGTGCTTGGTTTACAGGTGTATGCCCACACATCCAGTTTATTGGGTGCTAGAGATCAAGCCCCAGGCCGTGCGCATGCTGGGCAAGCAGGCTACCAGTTGTGCTTAATCCCAAGCCTTTGGCTACTTTTCCTCCCACAGAGAGGGTTGGGAAGCCACACAAGTGGGAGTCATGTCTTGGAGACAGTGTTCAAAAGCATAAAACGTTTTCCCTGTGTCAAAACCCTTGCTATCATGCCCACCCAGGAGCTGTCCTGGTTCTTTCAGGTGGTGGCTGCCAAGACCCTTGGTCTCAGTATGACCCTGCTCCGTGCTGGGGAGCAGCCTGGGTTCTGTGGCTTGGGTGGTACCTGGTGTGCATGGTCCTGCTGGTCCACTGTGGCATCGGCACAGATTGAACCTGCTGGCTGGGACCTGCTGAACATGCTGAACCACACCTGTTGAGTGAGAGATTTTCACCCATCGTGTGGAGAGAGGCTTCCGGCTTCCCACCTGTATTCATGCCCCCATGTTCATCTCTGGGCAGCTTTCACATGTTGGGGATCAGAGACAACCAAGACTGACTCTGCAGGAGCTCAAAGTCTGGAGGTCAGGATAGCTGATGCTAGGCACAAGCAGCACATGCAGAGGCCCTGGGGTGTGGGGTCAGGGCCTGCGTGTCCTGTGGGGTTTGGGGAAGGGTAAAACAGGAACACGAAGATCTTTCTGTCCAAAACAGAAGGTTTAGATCCTTCTGGAAGGAAGGTTTCAACAGAAATGACTCACGTGAACACGCCTCGAGACGTGCAGCCCCGAGAGCAGGAGAGCAGACTGAAGAGCTTGGAACTGAGGCAGGAGGTGTCACTATACTCCAGCCTCCGAGGAGAGCTAACGGGTGAGGAGGGGCAGGGCTCCCTGTCTCCAGTACCGTCAGAGCAGAGGGAGTATGTGTCAGTCCAACATGGAGCTGCCACCCCCACCCACAAATATCCTTTTTTTTTCGGAACACTGATTGATTTTTTTTTCCGTAAGCGTGTTACCCTCTGTTTACTTTAGAGACAGAGAAACCAGAGGGAGAGTGACTTCTTCAGATTCTAAGTCATTAGTGACGGAGGTGGGATTAAGCGCTCTGCCTGGCGCCCTCGGTGGATTTCATGATATTTATGTATAATGCTGCTCCTTCCCTCTGCCACCCCGCAGGTAAACAGAGCTGATAGATATGAGGACAACAGTGGCAGAGAGCTTGCCTCCATCCTAAAAGGCAACA
Organism: Cricetiscus sungorus; assembly: GCA_030556225.1. Taxonomy (NCBI): domain Eukaryota; kingdom Metazoa; phylum Chordata; class Mammalia; order Rodentia; family Cricetidae; genus Cricetiscus; species Cricetiscus sungorus. The sequence continues at coordinate 24,017,805 of JANBXA010000031.1, forward strand.
GGAGTGCGGAGACTCATTAGGAGGAAATATTGAACAGGCAGTTTTCACCTCCTGCCTGCAATTGGAGAGCAAAGCCAGTTCTCACCAAAGCCATTACTCAAGCGGCTGTGGGGGGTGGCAGGAGATTGGAGAGGAACTTGGAGCAGGAGAACAGGAGCCTGTGGAGATCTGCTGTGCTGGGACTCTGTCCTTGTTGTAGAAGCCACTGAGGATTGATGAAAAAAAGAATCCCCCTCTGCCCCAGAGGGATTAGGATTGTCTGTGCGTTCTTAGACAAGGTACTTACCTTCTCTGATCCATAGCTTCCCCATCAATCAGGATATATACATTTAGATGGTACAGTCTTAGAGGAAATGCTAAAAATTTCAGTGATAATTATTGCTTGTTTATAAGCCTGAATGTACATCTAAGTACAAAAAGAGGAAAAGAAACCAGCTATGACAGTGTGTGTCTGTAATCCTAGCACTCAGGAGAATTCCTTTAAGTTTGAAGCCAGCCTGAGCTACATAGTGAATACCAGGCCATGAGACCCTGTCAGAGGTAAAGAGAGAGATAGAGCTACTGAAGGTATAGGTGAAAAACCCTACCACTCAGACAGATACACAAAGGCCAGGGGTTTGTGGCGCCAATCCTCATCCTTCTGTGGAAAATATATACAGATTTGAAACCAACAAACAAAAAAGACTTACGCCATTTGTTTTCTTCTCTGTGTATCCCAGGCTGGCCTTGAATCCTCTTGCCTCAGCCTCCCAAATTCTGGGATGGTAGACCTGTGTCACCATATCCAGTTGACCTAAGAGTATCTTGTAGGCATGCTTTCAGGTCAAAGGATGGAGGCTGGAAAACGGCTCTATCAGTAGAGGACTTACAGACCCAAGAACCTCAGTCCCATCCCCAGCACCCAAGTAAACAGCCAGGAGCAGCTGTGCACCAGAACTGGGGGACACAGAATGATAACGACAGATGGATCCTCTAAGCTCATTGGCCAACCAATGAGTTCACTGGCCAATCAATGTGTCCTAATCAATGAGCAAGAGACCCTGTCCCTAAATGTAAACTGGAGAACCAACCACTGAGAAATAACCTCTCGCACATGCACATGTGCGTGAACACACACAGATTACATTACATGTTCACTTGCTCCATTGATTGATTGATTGATTGATTGATTGATTGATTGATTGATTTCTCCAGTACTAAGGTTTGAACCCAGGGCCTGGTACATGCTAGAAAGCTCTCAACCCCTAAGTTATATTTCTGGCCTGCCTTCTTTTACAATCTCTCTCTCTCTCTCTCTCTCTCTCTCTCTCTCTCTCTCTCTCTCTCTCTCTCTCTCTCTCTCTACACACACACACACACACACACACACACACACACACACACGGTGTTTATATACATAGCAAGAGCATACACAGAGTTCATATGAGCTCCACAGCTGAGTGGTGTTCCTAGTACTCACCAGCAGCTCTGGACTACCTTGTTCCCTTGTTCCTCTTGGGTTATTGTCACAAGGTTTCAGCGGAATACCAGCCCCGCCAGCACATGGTCATTAATGTTGCTGATGAAGTCAGCCATGATTCCTTGAGCACATTTGTCCAAAGTCCATATTCCCAGTGACCTCCAAGGTCCCCTTCCAGATCACTCTTTACTTGACCTTTTCCAGAAACCCTCCATTGTTGTCACTAGATTGTCATTTTTACAAAGCACCCAGGCAGTGTCCCTCTGCACATAGCTGCAAGGCCCCTGTCAGGTGCTGTCTACAGGACAGATTCCTAGAAGGGGACTTTCCAGGTCAAAGCCTGCCTGTTTTTTAAGCCTGTAAGCATGTGACAAATTGTCCTCCGGGAGACCAGCACTGATTCACACTTCCAGAAGCAGGGAGCAGCACCCTGCACTTGCTAATGACAAGAAATTGAGGGGAAGGAAGGAACATGCAGAGAAAGAGGGGCCTGAGCTGAGTGGCCCAGGGGAGCCCCAGACAAGCCAACCGGACTTAAACGACAAGATGCTGGAGAGCCCGGGCACAGCCCACTGGAACTGTGGCTGACTAAATCCTGAAGCAAAGACTCAGTGGCGACCGAGAACAAAGCGTGAGTGGAGGTGACTCCAAGCCATTCTAATTAGTTGCTTCTCCAGAAGGGAGCGCAGCCTGCCACGGCTGCCGTGACAGAAACCCGCATTACCACAACCTGCACTGGTCGCTGCCCAGTTTCCGTGCCTCACAGCCTGGAGGGTGGATCTGAGAGCCATGGGAGCTGACTATAGGTGATCCCAGAGGTCAGGCCAGCTCTCGCTGATCTGAGACCCAGATACGGCATCCACTAGGGACATACCGCCTTTCTCCTCACTGCCTCTTTCTGCATGCCTGTCATTACTGCAGCCTTCTTCTCCCAGTTTTCCTCCTCCTTCCTTCCCTGCTTTTCCCTCCTCCTCTCTCTGGCTTCATAAACTAAACTCTATTTCAAACACGAGGGAGGGTATATTTGAGGCCTAGGTCTGCACACAGAAAATGAAGAGCACGTTGTCTCTGGTGCAGTAGCCTGGGCTAGGCTGCCTGTTTTCTGTAGGTGAGGAATAGGTGCCAAGATACTCTGCTGGCCTTGGACACACCCTTCCAGTTTGTGCAGGCACATGTATATGTGTTGAGTGTGGACACCCAGACGAAACCTGCGTAAGGTTAAAACTGAGCACTGCTGCGATAGACAGAGCCATGCGCACAGTGGCACCCACTGACTGAGAATCACACTGAGCAAGTGTCACCAAGTCCAGAGCTCCTGGGTGTCATAGCATCTGTTAGATAGAGTTTAAGAGGGGGCTGGGGGCAGGAGGCTGGGGAGATGACTCAGTTGGTGACGTGCTTGCCATGCAAGCATGAGGACCTGAGTTAGGTCCCCAGAGTTGAAGAAGAGAAAGGAAAAAAGAAAAAGTGAAGCACTGCCCTTGTGATCCTAACAGCTGAGAGGCCGAGACACCAGCCAGCCAAGTCAGTCGGGTGCACACCAGTGATGTGCTATCTCAGTAAAGTCATCCTCAGGGAGCACAGCCAGGGATGACCTCCAGCCTCCACACACCAGCACACAGGAGCACCTGCATCCACATGCACTCGAAACTCCATCAGGCTTGGGATCTCCCCTCAAGGGTGGGATGCTTGCCTAGTGTGTGTAAGTCCCGGTGCTCCACCCCAGGGCTACAGTGAGTGCACAAAGCATGAATTTAATAGCACACAGAGTCCAGATTGTGGAAGCCTCATGCTGGTACAAAAAGAAGATTCCAAACCTAGCATGCTGGCTCATGCCTATAATCCCAGCACTGGCTAGCCTGGGCTAGCCTGGGCTACATAGTGAGGCCCAGGATGTTTTGTTTGTTTGTTTGTTTGTTTGTTTTTCTTTTGTTTTTTTTTTAAGGTGTTAAGCCAGGGCCAAGTTTCATGAACAAGGGTCCTGTTAGACAAAAGCAGACTGGATATTCACACTCCAGATCTCAGTTTTAAAACAGCCACCCTTTGAAGTTAGAAGGAGAGGAGATCAAGACTGACAAACAAGAGGGACATCTGTCTGGCTCCTTACACCCACCATGTGGATGCTTTATACCCAGTTTCACAGGATAGAACACGTGCCAGACAGATACCTCACCAAAGGAGCCTGGAGTTACTTCCTGTCCCAAGGCCCCCAGATCACCCGCCTCATAATGCAGTGGTCCCTACAGAATGTCTAGTCCCAGTGGCATAGCTACCAATCAGTGTGGTTGCTCTTATTCTCTTCCTGGATAACACGAGAGAAGCCCCACCTTTTACTCAAAGCAAGGAAGCCTGGGATCCCGAAAGTGATCTAAGGGAAAGAGTAGTCCCTACAGTCCCAGAAGGCTAGAAAGTGACCAGGCTGAGGACTTGGAATCTTGAGTTCAGTTAGCCCCTGCCAGTATTGACAAAGTTGGCCAACCCCCCCCCCCCGAGTCCCCAGAATTCAACAGCTTTTGATTCTTCATGCATATCGGCAGACAAGCAGAGACGTAGACATGGCCTGGGGTTGGGGGGCCAGCCCTGGGGTGTGTCTGCATGGGCTTCTGGGCGCATAGGACAGGCATGGCCCTCTGTCCTTCTCTGTGGCACATGCATTCTGGTGTGGCAGAGACAATAAACAGTTAACAAATACTATATATAACAAAGTGGTAGAGACTCCTAGAAAGAAAATGCCAAACTCTTAGAGGAACTCCAGATCTCTTGTGTAGGTTATCCTAGAAATTTCCCCTTGGGGAGGGAGCTGCCAACCAGGGTATGTCTGTGGAAAGGCAGAGGAGAATTCTTTGACAGAAGGCTTTGTTGGCTCAGACAGAGGGAGTAGTGCATCCAAAAGTCCTAGGGTAGAGAAGAGCTGGACCTTATGAAAAGCAGTGTCCCTGGTCCAGGTGGAAGACAGACCCCATCCCCAGTGTGGGCTTCACGGGAGTATAGTGGGAAGCACTGGGGTTGCAGTTGGGGCACACAGTGGGGGGCTCTGGCTGCAGCTGCTGGGGTGGGGGAGGGTGTATTTAGAGCCCTGCCACATCTTGCAGCAGATACCTTCATTTTCCCAGGGCTCCCTCCCATCTCCTAGATATCCAATGAGACTCTTACCTTTAAGATCAGCAGCCGCTCCATCTACAGTGGTCAGCCATTTGACCAGCCTCCCAGCCTGCAGTCTGCTGCCATGCTGAGCTCTGGATTCCAGGGCTGTGTGCCACACCATGCCTTGCCCGTCCCTGCAGCCTAGCCAGCTGAACTCATCCAGGACAGGAGGCACGGACAACGAAGCCCGGTGAAGACAGAGAAGGAGAAGGTGGAATCAGCAGACCCTCCTGACCCCATGCATGTAGCGCTCACTTACAAGACCATCTGCTCAGGCGAAGCGGGCAGCACAGGGCACTGGGGCAAAAACAGCAGCACCCAGCCAGCCACGTGCTGCCTCTAGGGCCTGCATGGGAGTCAGAGGCCCAGCTGATTTCCAGCTGAAGCTGCTGACCCTGGCCAGGCTGCAGAGATGCCAGCTCCTGACACAGACCCTCCCCAACAGAGGCCGAGACAGAGTGAGGGAGGCTTTAGTGGGAACAGGGTGTGGGAAGATGTCAAGTGGATCAGGTGTGAATCCTTAGCAAGAAGTATTCACAGGTGGGGTGCAGAGACTAGAGCTTCTGAAGCCAGACAGGGTTCCTAACATGAATTAGTGGCCACTGCCCTGATGGCCCCTTAAATGACTACCAAAGGCTTCCTAACTGGTCATAGTGACCCTGTCCCACTGCAGACATCACACACACACACACACACACACACACACACACAGTTTTAGTTTCAAAGACCATTTGCTATCATTTTCTTTAACACCTTGTGTTAATTTCTTCATGCCTCGGTTTCCCTGCATAGTTAATACACAATCAGCAGTGTCTTCTTTTGGGTTCTTTGGAGACATTAGGGGCAGTCTTTGTTTCGGAAGGTGATCCCAGAGGTAGTGAGGAGGGAATGAAATTGAAAGGGCGGGAACTAGTGAATCTGAGTCATCACTGTAGGTGACTGGGGACACTCAGAATGAGTTGCCACAGGGACAAGGGATCTGAAGAATTTATCACCCAATTAGAGGACTGAGGGGAGCATGAGCCCTCCAACATTCTAGTCTGGATTTGCAGGTGGGTGGAATGGAACCGTTTCCATTTCTCCTTACACAGACAAGAAAGAACCATCCAGGAAGCGCTGCATGGACACACTAGGCTGTGCATCAGGCTGCTCCCTAACATACCCAACAGTATGTTAGGGTTGTATAACCAGCCATGACCGATGGGCTAGAGAGGAAGTTAGGAGCAGCATATCCTGTCTAACCCATAGGACTCCCTCCACAGTCTTCCACACTGGCCTGCAGAGCCACACAAGGGTCAGCAAAGGTTTCCTGTAAACTTTCTGAAGCTTACAGTCTTTGTCACAGCCAGTCAACATGGTTATGCTATGCTAAAACAGCCTTTGACAAAATGTAATTGAATGTCATGATTTTGTCTCAATAAAAGTATTCACACACACACACACACACACACACACACACACACACACACACACACTCACTCACTCACTCACAGGTTGCAAACCTCCATCCTAGAAGCTGACAGAACCTTGCGTAGGAGGAACCTGGGGGCCACACAGCTTCCTTGAGTGATATCCACCAGCCTCACCTTAGCCAGCTTCCCCTCAGTTGTACTCTGAGTGAGAAAATCCTGTGTTCAGATCCTCCCAAGCAGGGGTAGTAACTGGTAAGGAAGGCTTCACAGAAGAGCTGGAATTCACACTAAACTTCAACAAATGCACCACTGTGCTGGTGGGCATGATGAGGAAAGGCATTCTGAGGGAAGGCAGAATTGTGTGCCCCAGATGGCAAGAGAGTACAGTGTAATATTTGCCCTGCATAGGGGATATAAAAAGTGGTCACCAGGAAATAAATGCTAGGAACTAAATGCTGAATAACAAAGCAGGAGGGAAGGTGGGCACAGTGGGCTGGTACTCCTAGCACCTTGCATTCCCCTCCATTTCTCATCTCCAGCCAAGTGTCAACCTAGTGCCTAGCATGCTCCTTACTGTCCCCCTGCTTCAACCCCACCCTTCCATCAGGACTGAACAAAACTTGCTCTGTGATGCAGGGGCAACAGGGCCTCCCAGCCAGAGCACAAGCTTTGAAGTGACAGCCTTGAGTTCAGACCCTGGCTTTGTCAATAAGAGAAGCCAGTGAACAAACGAGCGACAATAGATAAACCGAAAGAATTGGGTTTGGTCATCTATTCCCAGACTGTGCTTGACAACCATTCTCAAAATGACAAGTGATTCTGGGCAAAGCTCAAAGTCAGGGTCCCTACCAGGAAGACAGTTTAACCAAGGGTGTTCCCTGAAGCCTTTTGTTACAATGTCACCAAGATCCAAGGCAGTGCCTTCTAGATGCTTCCAAAAAGACAGAGAACTGTCTAAGCATATATTATTGGAGCCCCTTCCTGTTAGACGATAGAGCTGTCTCTTGTCTACCCAGGAACTCCTCCCAAGAGATGCAACCATGCCACACCTGACTTAGGTGACAAGATAAAGAGATGAGTGAGTTTCACATAAGGGACTGAGAGCGGTGCATGAGGTTTCTTCCCTGCAGTCCTGGAGTTCACAAGTCAGGTAAATTATTTCTTCCTTGGCTTGCAATGGCATCGTCTTCCCGCATCTTCATATGACCTCCCTCCAGGCAGACCTATGTCCTGATCTTTGTGTGTTTCTGGACATACCCATGTGGAAGCTCACATGTGAAGGCCACACAGCCTCGGTGTCAGTTTTTGGCTTCCACTTGGTTTGAAAGCTGCCACTTTCTGTACTGACAGCTACATCCCCCACCTAACTCTTCTCTGGGGCATTTCCCCCCCCCACCTCAACTCCAAAAAAAAAAAAAAAAAAAACCTAATCATATTAGCTGTGGGCCCTTCCATCTGCTCTCACGGGCTATCTGTGATCCTCCCCCCATGTCATAGCCTCCCTTTCCAGCATATTCTCCCTAGGATTTTCCCTTCTCAGTCTCTATTCTCCATCGTTCTAGCACATTTGTTCCCTCCCTGGTGTCCTGCCCCTGGGGGACTTCATTAATTCTCTCCTCCCCCCCTGGGTCCCTAGCTCATCACATTCATCAGCTCCTTACTCCTTTCAAATGCTGCCTCCTTCTCATCTTCTCCCAAGAGGGTGGCATCCCTTCCTCAAACTGGGCCATGATTGCTGCCCCCTTGCCTCGGAACAACAGCACCAGAGGGCAGAGACTCTCAGAGGGCAGGGTCAGATCACTTTATTTTTACAATGTCCTTGGACTGATGAAGTGTGCAGGGTGGGGTTACGTGCTGGGTGAAGAGGGACCAAGACTGCAAATATCACTTGAAATTAATATAGGTCAGTTTCTGTGTGGTGCCCCCAAGGGTCTTGGTGTGGGAAAGCCTGTCGTCTGGGGCTCAGCTCTGTAGAGGCGGTTGCTGTTGCCCTTGGGGAAGTTGCTCATGAAGATAAGAAGTGTTGGACAAGAGAAATGGACCAACTGCTCCTCTGGTGCCGGGCAGGGGGAGGGGACTCCCTTCTCCTGACCCTCTGCGTCTGAGGTCTCTGATGCTGTGCACATCTGCCAAGTGAGAGAGACAGTCATGCAAGACCCTCATCTTGTACCCAGCTCTGCTCTGTGTTCTCAGATAAACTTAACATTTCTAGTCCTTGGTCCTTGTAGCCCTTATTTAAAAAGGTGAGGTGGGACTATTGCCCAGAAAAGGGTCAAAGGCAAAAGAGAAAGGAATGGCTACATTAACCTCTTCCAACCTCCTGGTCTTTGGAATTCCCATCTCACAATGGAGGAAACAGAGGCCTGAGTGCCATGAGGGTTAAATAAACCCTGATGTATGTGCAGAGCCCTACAGCTATAGCCCAGCACTGTACCCAAAGGTGGGGGGACAGTCCTGGGTGCCTTTCTAGAGTAGGACTGACTGGAGCTGCATACAACACCCAGCAAAGAGCTACCAACACTACCACGATCCAATTGAAGGTGCTGAGAAGTCTTCATGCCGGGCTCAGAGCTCTAAGGGGCAGGAAGAACAGAGCAGACATGGTGCCTGTGTCTATGGAATATGGGACATGAAAAACAAACCAGAGAAAATGCAAAGACAAACTGGACAGAGTGAAGGAAGCAGGCCTGCCAGGGAGAATGGAACCAGGGAACCCAGTTTAATCCAGGAGGTCCAGGAGGCAGGAAGATGCACCTTTGAAAGAATGGCATTTCCATGGCATCTATGGAGGAAGAAATAGGCAAGAGAAGAATATATTTTGACAGAGCTCATGCAAAGGTCCTGGGGCAGGAAAACACATGGGGCTCATTTCAGGGGGCTGAAGAGAGAGTACTACAGGTCAGGAGATAGATAGAGATGGTCAGATCCAGGCCATCCAGGGTACCAAGCCTGTGAACCCCAATGGATTTTTACAAAGAAGGGATTGTGATGTGATTTTTTTGTTTAACTACATCCTTGCAGCTGCTGTCAAGAGGCAGATGTGAATTGGGGGGTGGGGTCCCAGAAGAGTGTCTCAGCCAGGGTAAACAGCAACCAAAATGGAGACAGCACTGGCTTCCTCTGTTACATAGCCTTCTAACTTGTCTAGCCATTTGACTGAGTGAAGGATGTCCTCCAGAGATAGAAGGGTATTGTGCAAGACTCAAGCAGTGAGAGCCGGGCTGTGTTTGAAGTGCCTGCCTCACTTATGCCCATCATGTATCCCTTAGATCCCTTAGGAGAGTGAGGACATGGGTCAAGTCATCCCTTGGACGGGAGCTGGGCTACAGGAGCCTACTGTCTTTGGACTTTTCTTCTTGTGCTCTTAAGGAATTTTCAGCCTCAAGTTTCCTGGATACTGGGGTTTTGTTTGCTTTATGATACAGGGTCCCATGTAGCCCATGGTGACCTTGAATCTATGCTGTAGTTGAGGATAGCCTCAAACTTCTGATCTTCATGTTCCTGCCTTTCAAGTGCTAAGATTACAGGCATGTACTGCCATGCTATGGCTATTAGATATGGGTTTCTTTTAATAGTGTGTGTGTGTGTGTGTGTGTGTGTGTGTGTGTGTGTGTGTACATGAGCACATGTACATATGAAAACTGAGGTCAACCTCACGTATCCTTCCTCAGGAGCCAACCAATTTTCCCCTGAGAGGTGATCTCTTATTGGGACCTGGTCTGATTAGTCTAAGGTGGTTGAGCTGAGAGCCCACCTCTTCCGTCTCCACATCCCTAGCATCATAATTACAAGCACATGCCCCTTGCCTGGCTGTGTTCATGTATGCGTGTGTGTGTGTGTGTGTGTGTGTGTGTGTGTGTGTGTGTGTGTAAAAGCCATGAATTGACATTAGGGGTGTTTCCCAATCACTCTCCATCTTATTCTTTGAGACAAGATCTCTCACTGAACCTGGAGCGTGCTGATTTGCTGGACAAACTAGCCAGTGAGCTCTGGAATCCCGCCTGTCCACCCCCACAGCGCTGGGGTTGCAGGGGCAATGCTGTTACATCTGACTTTCTGCATGGGCACCGAGGATCTAAACTTCAGTCTTCATGCGTGCGTGGCAAGTACTCTTCAGCCTGAGTCATTCCCTAGTTCCAATGCCCAGCATAAGTTCTAGGGAGTGAACTAAGGTTTTCATGTTTGCAAGACAAAACACTTTACTAACTAAGCCATCTCCCCAAGCCTGGCCACCTAAGCAAGGGAGAAAATACCACCAGTCTGTCTCTAGGAAATATTAGAATTGTGACTACAAAGCAGGGAGACTCTGGCATATTGTACTCATTTCTAGTTCTAATTCCTGTTGCTGTTATAAAATATCCTGATAAAATTCACTTAGGGTGGAAAGGATTTACTTTAGCTCACAATACCAGGTTGCACTCAATCATAACAAGAAACCAAGGCACTTCACACCCAGCGTCAAGAGCAGAGAGAAATGGATGCATGTGTGCTTGCTTGCTTGTGCTCAGCTTGATTTCTCTACTCTTACACAGTTTAGAATCTAAGCCTAGGGAGTGGTGCTGCCCAACGGTGGACTGGGTCTCTCCACATCAATTAGAGGCAGTTTCCGCAGACGTGTCCACAGGCCAACCCTATGTGGACAATCCCTCACTGTCTCCCCAGACGGTTTTGGATTATGTCAAGTTGACAATAAAGCTAACCATCACAAGGTGCTTGGGACTTCCGTGTCTTGCTTGTCTTTGAAGAAGGGAGCTCTAGAGGAGCACTTAGTTAGTACACAGTAGACATGAATAAAATTGGAGGGGGCTTCCCATGCCAGCACCATGCCCACTATCTCACAGTTGGTAGAGGTGGCAGGTTTGATAGATGCATGCTGCATGCTCAGTCTCCAGGAGCCGACAGGAAGTAAAGCAGCTCTCAGGAAGAGAAGGATCCAGCCCTGCCTGATACTACTGTTGTTCCAGTGCCCAATGTTGAGACCCTTAAGAACATAGCTAGTGATGGGACCTGGTCCCATCTCCTTCCAGGTTCATCTCACCTCCTGCTTTAGCCAGCCAATAGCAGATTTGTCCTGACTCCTTCTCCTCTCCCCCCACACACAAAATATAAGAGGAGATATACTGAATGCTCACCTGTGCCATGGGCACTCAGGCTGCAGAATTCTCAACACAGCCACAGGGCTTTGATTGTAATGTGGTCCCCCAGTATCATGATGCTCAGGGCCATTAGATGGCCTGGTTCTGACTCCCTGAGCACAGGTGAGTAGATCTGAGAGACACCTCATTGATCATGATCCAAGCATAGCCAGGACCCTGGCTGCTGCTGTGAGAAGGAGAAACAATCAGAAGCTTGCACTCGGAGGAGTGTTCTGGTCTCATGAAGACCTGGCTGGGAGGCACAGATGCATGGAGGATGGAACCACAGGAAGACTCCAGCACCTTGACTCAGAAAACAAATTAGGGCCAGCTTTCAGGACTCAGGGAAGCGCAGGGAGGAAATGGAAGAGCTTAAGACATGAGCTTTTGTTTCCTCTGTTTCTCTGTCTTTCATCTCGGGTGCCTCGAGTCCTGCTTGAAAATAGAATATAAATAAATGATCAAACAATATGACAGTGCTCATTCCCTGCCAGCTGGTGACCTTGAAAGGGTCTTCAAAATGCCTTTGTTCTCTTCTGACTCTTGTCACACTTGTTTCATTCAACAACACTGTCTGGACCAGCTCAACACACAGGCAGGAGCCCTGCCCCTACCCTCAGACAGCGTCACAGTCTGATGGCCCAGTGGTCACCAAGCAGAGTGCCAGAGCAAGCTGGCATTCCAAGCCTGGAGGCCACAGGAAACCACTGTGGATCTGGGGCTCTAAACCTAAGTGATAAAGGAATCATAGATTGAGCTGGCGAATGGGTATCCTTCTGCTCAGACCTTATAGGCTCTGCATTGCATTAGCCCAAGAGTGTGGGATCATATAGTAGAGTTAGGGTATCTTTCAGCCATTGGAGCATGGAAAGGATGCTGATATGCCAATCTGTGTAACACAGTCAGGGAAGTCTGGAGTTAGGAATTTGGTAATGTTAATATATAGCCAGCAGTCATGTGGCTATCCCAATTGTCCCAAAGGGTCCTGGCATGACCTAGGAAAGGGATAAAGTCTTCACAGGTATATATAGCTGGAATGTGTCATACAGAGACGGATCAAAGCCATATCAACTTGAGCGTGCTATCCCTGTGTAGATCAGGCAGGGCTGGCTCTGGGAGAAGCTGATCTTTTTGTGTCTCCCTGCAATGGCCCAGGAGAAACACCTGGGCTGTTCTTGAATGTCAGGTACCAAGCAGAGTCCAAGCCTCTTCTGTATTTTCCTAGCTACATCCCTGTGTTTCAACTTACTGGTCCAGATGGCGGTCTCATGACTCTGAGACCAATGAGCTAAGACAGTAAACGCCACCATGACTTCTGTTTAGAGGCCAGGTGTATAGCAGTTGCTCAGAACCCTCACAACTGTGTCTCCTAATAAATGCTGTTGAGGAGGCAGTTTTGGAGGGATAATGAGTCCAGCAGTCCCTGGCCAAGACCCACATGCAGAACTTCAGGACAAGAAATGTGGCCCAGATGTGATGAGGTGATGCTTCCTGCTCTCATGGGCCACCAAGCAGCCCATCCTACTACTGCTGCTCTGTGGCTGGTTCACACCAGCGGTTGAGCATGCTCTGACTGAACATACGTATCTGTTAGTTAAGAATAAGAGTCTGTTGACAACATGGAGCTCCCGAGCCAAGGCCATCTTTCCTGGATACCATAGGACTGTCCCCAAGAGGACAGACATTGAAGACAAAGGACCATCTTCTGCATGAAACCTGTTCTCAATGTCTGTCGTACCATACCACATGCAAGAAACAGAGGGCCCCACGGCAAAGAATGAGTTCCCAGGAAGGACTGGAAAGGGGTATCCACAAGGGCTGGCTGGGCAGGACACTTAAAAGAAAGATGATGATGAAGGTGCAGAATGAGAATCTAGGGTTTAGCGTAGGACAGAGACGCCAACTACCTGAGGGCTGAGTGGTAGTCCTGTTCCTGTCCCCTCTTTTAAGGGAGCAAATTTATTATCTTTCTGCTCTGGACTTGAGTTTAGGTCATGTATTCCCTCAAATAACAATACCTGGAAACTGGACTCAAAGAGGAAGAGAAGACAGTTTTGTCTGAGATTGCCATTTAAAATTTGAAGTGATCAGGGTGGGTCTGGTGGTGTGGCTCAGTGGCAGAGCACTTATACATCATACTCCAGGCTCTAGGCTCCACTCCCAACACCACAAAACCAAACTGAGCATGTTTTGTGTGTATATGGCCCCAACCCTACCTCTGCGTGTAGAGACAGCAAAGAACCAGTGGGACAGTTCCTGAGCATGACCGTCATAAGCAAGTGAACTATAACCCCGAGAAACACTGTAAGGGACCCCATGGCCTTGCACACTAGAGTCTCTGCTGCCAATTGGGACTCTTCCCCTTTTGGGCAGTGCAGGCAGCTGCAGGATTGGGACCCCTCCCCGAGAGACAGGAAAAAGTTTACTGTGCCCTTTGGAGGAAGCACCAGGTATTTTCTGAGCATCCATTTTGTGCCCAGCCCCTCTCAACTTTGCTTCAGGGACTCCTGAGATAACCAGTCCATCACCCAGTGCTTCTCAGTGGGAATAAACAAGGGGCACTGCTAGGCTGTAAGCCTGGGTCTGTCCTGGAGCTGGAATACCTCACCCTGATGCCACAGAGCAGGCTGAGCTCTCATTCATCCTGCCCTTCCAAGAGGGCTGGGCTCATCTCCAGGATGCACCTCTCAGCATTTTCTGTGATCATCATTCACCAAGTCTCCTGCCCATGCATCTCCAATTTCATCGTTAGCTCATTGAGCAGTGGCAGCATTCCCGACCTCATTCAGGAGTCTCATCTTCTGCAAGATACTAGGGACAGCAAGGAGGAAGGGGTGGGGACAGGGGACCTGAGTGGCTTCAGGTCAGCACCTTCCTCATGGTCATCCACAGGGAGGGCCCCCTCTACCCCAGTACAACTTCTCTAAGCGGTGAATCTGTGTTCCTAAACCATAGTGGGGATGTAACAGGAAGCCTGGGTCAGGCAGCATGGATGTGATGAAGGCACTGTAGGCTGAGATATGCTGCAGTAAGGGCCCTTCTGTGAAGACCAACAAGCCTAGTACCAAGGGAAGGCTCATAAGTAGAACTGAACCACTAGGCCCCAGGCTGAGAAAGGAGTGGTGTGCCCATCCTCCCTTGATAGTTGAAGGCATTAAGGAGCAAATGTAGGGTCTATTGAAACCCTCATTTTAGGGGATGTCATTAAATGACGTAATGGTGATTGTAGTGGCCACAGTCCTATTTGCCCCTGTAAGTGTCTCTAAGTTTTACCTCATTCCATCCCTATCAAATATCCCCAGTGAAAATGCCATAATCTCATCATCATCCTCTCCCTCTTCCTCCTTCTCCTTATTTTTCTTTTTTTGAGACAAGTTACTTTGTGTAACTTTGGAGCCTGTCCTGAAACTCACTCTGTAGACCAAGCTGGCCTCTAACTCACCTCTGGACAGATGAACACCAGAGGCCCAGGGAGCAAGGTGACTCTCCCAAGGCCACACAGCTAAGGGATAATAGACGCCATCCTCAATCTCTGAAGGCCTGCTCCAAGTTCTAGCTGGGATGTGGGCCTCATCGCCCATAGGATACAACCTATAGGGGCCCTGAGAGTTCAGCTTCTCTTCACGCTCCCTCACTCTACACTCCCTGGAGCAAACTCAGGGTCCGACAGGTTTCCACTCTAGAGTAGGCCAGGGCAAACAGCCCAGACACCTGCAGCTAGAAGTCAGTGTCCCTCGCACCTTCAACCACAGCAAAATATGGTGTCGAGGCACCTGGTGTGTTACAAATAATTACTTGACCATTCAAATTAAGAAAAAAATGTCATCCTTGTAACTAATGCCCCTAGATCCCTCCATGAATCAAGAAAAGCTCAGATGTCCTCCCTCCCAGTGGGTCTATTAATGTTATCAAACACAGTGGGACATACAGTCTTGATATCTGTGTGAGGATTTTGACAGTCCCCAGAGGCTTTCCAAGCTGACCAAATGTCTAGTGACTCAGCTGGAAAACCTGACTCCTCACCTCATAGGCATCTGGGCCTCCTAGCTGTGAACTCTTGGGTGAGCCCTGGCCCTGTCTGGGACCCAGCTTCCTCATTTAGAAGTTTGTCTTATGCCTCCAGGAATCTGCTTACTCTGACTTGAGGGCAGTCAGGGAGTCTCAGCCCCAAGTCTGTGAGCTGAGGGCAAAGCTCATTTGCTCAGCGCTTGAGTTGGCTCCTATGGCCACACAGCTTCAGACTGAGGTCAGCACAAGCCTCCAATGTAGAGACATCATACCCATCTTGTAAAGCAGAAAGTGGAGACTAAGGGATGAGCCCACCACCCACCCCCACTCAACCTGGCTGTTCCCTCTCCCTGCCTCTTCCTTTGTAAGTTGCCAAGAGAGTGGCAAAGGCTACTTTCCTCTCCACAGAGGTAACCATGAGGGCCACAATTGTTATTCCCATGTCACAGGAGGACAGCAACACAGACTAACTGTATAAACCCAGTGTCTGACTACTGCTAACATGGTCCCTCTGCCCACCGAAGAGGTTCCCACCTTATACAGGTGCTCACAAGTGGCAGACAGCTGTTATGTAGGAGATGGGAAAAAGACAAGGCCAGGAGTGCCTGAGACAGGTCCCAATCCCAGAGCTGGCTAATAGGATATTGCCTGGAGGAACAGAGACAGAAGAGGAAGAGGTTGTCTCCAGTAACTCTGTGTGATGCAGGGGACAGAGTGTGGATGCAAATTTAGGGTGCGCATTCTACCCACTGGGAAGGGGCAATGGGGCCAACAAGGCACGAGACTGTGCCTTGGCACAAAATTGCTGGGGACAGGTGAATTACAGTGCCTTCTCCAGATCCCAACAGCCTCCACCCCTGAGGGCCCTGAGATAACCACGTCTGGAATCCTGCCCTCTGCGTCCCTCTCAATGGCCCTGAGTTTTTATAAGGCTCAAGATCCCCCAGCCAAAGGACTATGAGTGCTGGGTAAGGCAGGTTCTTCATTTTTGTGTTCACAGGGGAACTAACCGCTAGGGGAAGTCACCATGAAGAACAGAAACTGTGGCGTTGCCTGGCTGAGCAGAGTGGGGAGGTGGCTTTGTCTCTACCAGCATGTAGCATAGTAGGTACTCACTGGCTTTATAGGGTGAACAAAGCTGAAGTCAGGCCAGTGCAGGTGAGGTTCAGGACCCCAAGAGAGGCTTTTTCCAGCCTATCTCACTCCAGATTTTGTTCACCAGTGGCCCTACTATGTGCCAGGCACTCCCCCCACCCGAATCTTAACTTGCTTCTCAAAGGCACACAATGATGCTACGAGGCATCAGGGTAGGAATCTGGCCCACTGTCGTGCATTCCAGGAGAAAGTGCAGAGCTGGAATTTTGATTCAGATTTAACTAATTCCAGAATCCTTTCTTAGTCATTTCGTTTACTGATTCTCAAAACTCCAACCTCGGGAATTTGCGTCTTTAGTTTAACCATCTGTTGTTCAATATTTGAGGTCTGTGTTATGGTATTTCATCAGACATTTACACTGGAGTATGAATGTATATTTTGATGAGAGCATCTGGGTTATGCATATGTTAATCAAATGCCCACATTAATATTATTACTGTGTTAATGTCATCACTTGATTGTCTACTACTTGTCCAGATCATTATGAGCTCTTTAGAGTCATTAAACCATTTTGTCTTCATAACCTTCTAGGACAGTGAAGATGACATTTCAAGACTCCGCCTTTGGCCTCCTCCTGCCCCATTGCCCTGATTTGTAGCTTTCCTCCTGCCTGTCCATGAAAGCATGCCCTACAGACCCAGCTGTCTCAGGAGAAAGAAACTCTGTGACCTTGAACATCTCCCTTGAAGATCCCTGCTGAGCAAATAATCACCAGGTAAGAGGAATGCTGCTTCTTCTCCAGATAAAATAACTGAGTGATTTTCTGAGTCACTTAGAGCCTCTGGGATGGAGGGTTCCCAAGAAGATGCAAGGAGACTTAGCTTCCCCCCTATGCCACAGGAAAACTATCAAACAAACAAACAGAAGAACTTGGAGCTTTCCAGTGTCCTGAACAAGTATTGCTAAAGGATATCAGGAGGCACCCAGACACCCAGATAAAGGAGCCGGAATGACCTGTAGGCCCCAGGGTTCAAGTTCAGAACAATGAGGAAACAGGAGGCTGGGTGGACCAATCACTAGCCAAATCAAATGTCAAAGGCCAGCCAGTCCCTCTCCCAAATACTCCCCCTGAATCTCATTTCTTGGCACCTACTCCCAGCTGCTCAGGAGGCTAAGGTGGGAGGACCATAAGTTCAAAGCCAGCTTGGGAAACTTGTCTCAGAATAAAATATAAAATGATGACTGGGCTCCATAAGATCAGGCTGCAGAACAGCATGTACAGCATTTTCTTAATTAGTGTTTGATGGGGGAAGACCCAGCCCATCATGAGTGATCCCATCCCTGGGCTGATGGTCCTAGGATCTATAAGAAACAGGCTGAGCAAGTCATGGCATGCAAGCCAGTAAGCAGCACCCACTGCGGTATCTGCATCAGCTCCTGCCTCCAGGTTTCTGCCCTGTTTGAGTTCCTGCCCTGATGTCCTTCAATGATGGACTACAATGTGGAAGTGTGAGCACAATAAAACCTTCCCCCGCCCATGCAAAATATGGCTGGGCAATGGATGAGCACTTGTTTAAACGAATCAGGATGATTCTAGATTCAATTACGAGTCCCAAAAGGGAGAGACGTTCCCAGATCATCCTGTGGGTAAGGTGTTCACAGCCTCATTTAGGACCATGAAGAACAAACAGCTGAACCCTTAGCACAAGCAGCAGGGACGTAGTCATGCGTTCTTCCAGCCAGCAAGCCCTGGACTTAAGGCCCACTGGATTGCTTTCTACCATGGCCCACCCCTTGGGTTTAAGCCTCTGTGTTTCTGCATGACCCACAGCCTCTCCTTTTCTGGGACCCTGTTATTGTCCATTCCATTCCATCAGCATGGAATAGCAGGGCATTTTGAGGGAGGGAAAGAAAGGCATGTTCCCATAACTTTTATTACACTCCATTGTCTCTTTTATTATTAGTTGTTAATCTCCTATTGCCCAACACATAAATTGAGCTTTATTATAGGTTTGCATGTATAAGAAAGCCACAGAATCTAAAGTTCAGGGTTACCACTGCTTTCAAAGCTACTGTTGTCACTCACAAGAGAGAGCCACCTCTGCCCCCAATGCTCTCCCTTCTGTTTTCTGTCACCTTCAAATGCACAGCTCAAAATGACCCAGAAAGGTGAACAGATGACCTTTAGAGGTCTGGCATCTAACTCAGACCTAATGCATCCAACAAAGGAAGGAAGGAGGGAGCCAGGCCAAATGACTCTAATACAGATCACTTCTGACTTTTTTTAATCTAAGGCTTAAGACCAAAACAAAACAAAACCCACATTTTCTTTTCTTTTTTAAAGGCATTGTCGTGCAGCTCAGGCTAGCCCCTAAGTCCCTGTGCAGTCAAAGATGGTCTTGAACTTCTTGTTGTCTTGCCACTGTCTCCTGAGTCCTGGGATTATGGGCAGGTACCATCGTGCTTGGTTTATGAAGTTATGAAGAACCCCAGGCTTCTTGCATACTAGGCAAGTACTCATCAACTGAGCTGCATGGCTAGCACCCCAAATACAAATTCTTACTTCTAAATTATTGCCTTTTCACTAAGTCTTTAGCCAGTTTACCAGCTTATCCAAGCAGTGCACCAGCCTCCAGCTCCTCTGTCCCCTGCAGTTCTGTTCTGGAAAGCCACACCCAGGTAGCCCAGGCCAAAGAAAGGGAAAGTCCCTCAAGAAACACAGCCACACTCCCCAAACACCACAGACACATGTCATCTGCACCTGTGCCTCTCTTAAGTCGCCTTTCTGTCCCTCCACCTCCCACATCACCCATAGGGTCCCTCCCCTTATACCCCAAGAATCCTCCTGAGCCCCAAGCAAAGACTCTTACCCATTTCCCTCTTTTCCTCTCATTGTGAGCTGTATTCCCAAAGCTGTCCCAACACTGTCAACAAGTAGGAGAATGAAAAAGTGCCTGACAGCAGCCAAGAGGTCAGAGACACTCAGCCACACAGGCCTGTCCTTCCCAGTGGTTGCTGGAACACACTATTTTCACTCATTCTCTGGAGTCCATTGAGTGTTCTGACCTCATCTTTCTCTATTCCAACATGCAAGTTCAGATCAATTATTTATTAAATGAAGTCAACAACTGTTTATACCCAAACCTCACTCATCCACAGTGAACATCCCAGGTACCAGGCTAAATGCATTGTCATCTTCCCAGATTCGTGGGGCTACAGGCAGCCTTCCCACAAGACACGCACACCCATAGCTTGTATGCAGAGAGGGTCCTTCTAAAGTCTGTAGGTAAAGAGGGTCAATCCATACAACCAATGAGCTCGACACCAGCAGAATCAAACTTAGGACAGCTACAGAGTAGCAGGAACTGTGTCACGTGTTAAACACACACATGAATTCGATGCAAGCGGTTGACCTTGACAATCTGCCTCAAGATGCTTCTTTAAGGCCTGACCACAGGTCACTGCAGCCCAAGGGTCAGGGCCTCTGGTCACAGTCTTGTCTCCACCAGCTCTCAGAACTTGCTAACCCGCCTGCCATCACTGCTTGTGGAGCTGAAGTTTTAAAGCAGCATAGATCAATTGGAAAAGTGGATTATCCCCAGTTAGTGACTAATAATAAGATAATAACACTATAACGGGCCTCAAAAGTGCGTAGGAGCTGAAGAAAATGTGGCAAGAGCCAAAAAATTGAATTAAGTTATGCAAAAAAAAGAGAGAGAGAGAGAGAGAAAATAAAAGCATGTGGCCTTGCAAAGAGGCAAAGAGCAGTTAATTTAGTGTCAGAATTCAATTTCTCCTCTGTAGTAGATGAATTTAGCATGGCAAAAGGAAAAGGAATGTATTTAAACAATCATGAGCTTATAAATCCAATAAATCGTCAGCATCTTACTAAGATGTTTTAGCTCACATTTTTAACCTGTAACATCTTCCCACGGTTCTCAGCTTGGCAGCTTGGCCAGGGCTGTGTGTCCCTCCACACTGCTTATCAAAGCTCTGTCCTACCAACTACTTCCTGCTTACAAGTCTACACCTGGGGTTCACACACACACACACACACACACACACACACACACACACACACACACACACACGCACGCACGCACGCACACACACCTGAGCATTATACCCAGGCCCCCACACAGCCTCTTCATCTTCCCTTCTGTCTCAGCTAGAGGGGCCTTCTCACTTTCTCCCTCCATTTATTTCTTCCCATGAGTCAGTCCACTCACTTGCTACTGTGACAGAATATTAGAGGTGAGATAATTTACAAGGAAAAGAGGTTTTGTTTGGGTTTGGGCATCTCAGAAGTCTGGTATCCCACATGGAAAGCACAGAAAGGCAAATTGGGGCAAGAGTGGCAGAGGAAACAAAGGCCAAACTCTCAATAGGGCTTCCCCCATTCCTGTGAAAAACACTCAGCCCCATGCTTTGCAATGCCTTCCTCCAAGTCTGTTCACACCCCAGCATCCTGCTCCCATCCCTGACCCCACCCTGCAATCAGAAAGAACCCACTGCAGGCAGTGCTGCAGATTCAGGCTCGGGGGTGGGATGGGGTGGTGCTTGCATGCCACAGCCTATTTGTGAAGGTCAGAAGAAAATTTGGAGGACTCACCTCTTTCCTTCCATTATGTGAGTTCCAAGGATTGAACTCAGGTCAACAGGCTCTGCATCAGGCATCTTTAGACCTGCCGAGTCATCTCACTGGCCCCTGTGTGCACAAGTAAACTTTTTTTGTTTGCTTTTGAAATGGGGCTTCATGTAGCCCAAGCTGGCCTCAAACTCACTATGTAACCAAGGGTGGCATTGAACTCTTGATCCTCTGGCCTTCATCTCCCAAGGGCTAATATTACAAGTGTGTGTTACCACACATGATTTACATGATGCTAGGAGTTGAACCTGGGGCCTTCTGCATAGCAGGCAAGCATGCTATCAACTGAGCTACATTCCTAACCCTAAAGCATTTTTTTTTAATATGGACTATCTCTGGTATACATTAAAATAGGGAAGACATGATAGATCCCTGCTAACTGACCTCCTCCCCCACCCCTACCCCCGGCGCCAGAATGATGAAGCAGTGGTCCATCACCTATTTTTGCCACTTAGGTTATTTAGAAACAGATTTTAGGTATTACAATCTTATCTTTATACATTCTGGCAAGTTTCCCTAAAATATAAAGAGGGTTTTGTATCTGTTGGTTTAGTTTGCTTTGAATTTGGGGAGAAGAATCTCACTATTTACCCCAGGCTAGCCTAGAACTTGAGGTTCTCCTGCCTCAGACTCCTGAGTACTGGGGTCACAGGTGTGTCCAACCATGCCCAGATGGGGCTCTTTTTAAAACATAACCACAATACCACTATCTTGTTATCACATCAAAAAATAGTGAACACAGTGCCATTGTTATAACCTGAACATGACCTATGTCTGCTTTAGCCATCTCTATATCTAAAGACCTTAGAGACAGGTTAGCCCATGGTGGGAGTTCTAAGCTCCTCTAGTGTGACAAGCTTCCAGCTCTCAGCACCTCAGAGGTGGCTCCATTTTGTAGGCTTGTCTGCTCTGTGGCGGTTTACCCACTGGATACTTTGTGTTACTGTCTAATACAGTGGTTCTCTCAACCTGTGGATTGCAACCCTTTGAGGCCACATATTGGATATTTACAATTCATTACAGTGCATTATAATTCATAACAGTAGCAAAATTACAGTTATGAAGCAGCAACAAAATAATTTGATGATTGGGGTCACCACAATGTGAGGAACTACATTAAAGGGTCAGAATCACTAGTTGATTAGAGGCAGCAATCTGGGTGGAGGATGAGTGGTATTGAGGAGAGAAAAGAGCAGCAAGAACATTCCAGACACATTTGCTCCCTGACAGGAAGCTTTATCCATCTTAGACACCAGGATACCATAAACTCAGACACAGCTGAATATGAGCACTGCAGGTTTGTGTCAAAGAAGGAAGAACCAGGTGCAGCTAGACCCCATGGAAAATAAAAATCAGTGGGAGGATGTGGCTTGCTGGCAGTCAGGACAAATGAAGTCCTATTGTAAGGCCTGTGTTGATGGAGATATGGCCCACAGTGGAGGACAAAGACAGCCCAGAACTAGAGCTGAGTATTCAGGATCACAACACTGAGTATTCTCAATCACACACCAGAGCTGATGTTTCAATCCAGTGGGAAAAGGAGACATTGTTTATTAATGATGCCTGTGCAAGCCGCTATCTTTTGGAAGCAAGTTAAACCTCATGTTACATTATACATGTAAACACCAAGAGCACTGGAGAATTGACAACCAAAAACATTTTTAAAGTAATAGATATCTTGAAATA
The DNA here is from genome assembly GCA_030556225.1 of Cricetiscus sungorus. Classification (NCBI taxonomy): domain Eukaryota; kingdom Metazoa; phylum Chordata; class Mammalia; order Rodentia; family Cricetidae; genus Cricetiscus; species Cricetiscus sungorus. Next base: position 24,040,392 of record JANBXA010000031.1, read on the forward strand.
AACTGTAGGAGATGGCAAAAATAATAGTTTCAGGTATCAAAAAAAGGTCATGTTTTAAAAGAAAGACACAGGACTGGGGAACTGACTTGGCAGGTAAAAGAGCTTATTGTACAGGCACAAGGACCTGAGTTTAAATTCCCAGCATCCATGTAAAAGCCAGGTGTGGCCACTCATGCTCCTAATCCCATAGGTGACAGGCAGGGACAAGAGACTCTCCAGAGCTGGATGACCAGCCAGCCTAACCAGAATGCCCGGATGGAAAGATATAGAGCAGTTCCCACACACACACCCTCCTCTGCTCCACGGATGTACACACATGCATATACCACCCATCACCATCCCCAGTAAATGAACTATTTTAAACTTAAAATTGAAAAGATTTCCTTACACAAGCATTATTTTTGTGGCAAAAGATATAATTTATAATGTCAATACAAAAATAAGCAATTTGAGTATGAAACTATTTGCAACACAGTTGTCACACAAAAGGTTAATGCCTACATGTTTAAAGAGCAGCTAAGAACTTGCAATGACAACAAGGTTTGGAGTTGGACAAAGATGAGGCTAGATGGGACACAGCACATAGCTAAGTCGTCAACAAGCATACTAAAGATGAACAAGTCTTGCCAGGAATTGGAAGTATAGGAATTATGAGATTTCATGTTGCCTGCATCATTCAAGGGAAAATTCTAAATGATGCTAGCCCCTACTGCTGGAGTGGCTGAAGAGAGTAGTCGGCCCTGGAATTGCTGGAGATAGCAGGGAAGTGTTAGAAGGTCTGGCAAGCACACTACTGGAAGTGTATTCGGTAGGGATAAAAGCTCTGGTTGGAGAAAGAATTTACAAGAATGTTTGCTGTAGCATTGTTTAGAGCAGCCAGAAATAAAGTGAATGGCTGTCAGTGAGAAAAGATTCCATGGAGAAATCAGAGAACTCCTCCCTATGAAAATGAGGTACTGCCATTTTGAGACTGGCCCTGAGTAAGCCACAGGCCTGGGCAGTCCTGCTAGTGTGGTTGTCTGAGTGGGGACAGAGAATGAAGCCCCAGTGCCCTCTACTGACCCTGAGGGCATGTGTGTGTGTGTGGGGGGGGGTATGTGAGGTTGGCTCCATGGTTGTGGCTCTTAAGTGTGTTTTGTGACTGTGCACATTTAGAAACACAAAGCTGCCAACAAGGACATGAAAGAGACATGAGAGAAATGTGACCTCAGAGAGGAGGTTACAAGCAGAGAGAACAGCAGAGTGTGGAAAGGGACATGCCTGCAGGCTCGAGCCACTTGGTGGCTTTTCACCAGTTGTCTGCCCGGTGTCGCACATGAGGACCATGGGGGCTGGTGGAAGGTGCTGAAATGCAGAGATCCTGCCATAAAGGAAGATGGGTGTGCCTGACCTCTGTTGGGGGCTGGCTGCTGACAAGAGTAGGCTGGGTGTGATAGCATGGGATCAGAATCCATGGCTACATCTCAAGACCTGTGTGAGGGGACTCTGATGTTTCTGTCCTCCCTGGGCCACCCCTCAATACCACAGTCCTGAGGCTCGCTATAATTAACCCCTACTGACCCAGATAGTTGCTAGTCAGTATCTTTCTATTGTGCACTGAAGAAAGTGGGGATCTTGGATTGAGAAGCACCTTCCCACAAGCCTCTGGGGCGCAGAACCCATGTCCCATCCACTACCCCCTCACCAGGGTTGACAGATCCCCTTAGAGTAGGGCAAGCCTTGGCTAAACGCCAGAACCCAACCCAGGGAGGAAGGTGTGAACTCAGTTCACTGGTCAGAAGAGGAAGGGTAGGTGACTTGTATAGTGATCAACACTTTCAGACAGATGGAGAGCAGTATACAGACTACAGCTCTAACATTTGCTAGTTATTCAGCTTAGTATGATTACCTCCCCTGAGCCTCAATCCCCCTCCCTGCAGGGTTTTTATTACAGGAGAGAAGAATACACACAGGGCACAATAGGTGATTCCCAAATATGGAGTCCCACAGCAGAAGCTTAGGGCCTACACACACACACACACACACACACACACACACACACACACACACACACACACACACACAAACCACACCAAGCGATGTTTCTCTGTGTAACCCTGGCTGTCCTGGAATTCTTTCTGTACTGTAGACCAGGCTGCCCTCGAACTCACAGAGATCCTCTAATTCCTCTGGAGTGCCAGAATTAAAGGTATATGCCGCCACCACCTGGCATGGGGCTGGAATCTAAATTCTATTACATCCTAGCTGTGTGACCTTGGGCACAATGCTTAACTGTTCTGTGCTTTGAGCTGTGCATCTGTAAAGTGAGCAACATGACAGAACATGCCCTAAGGGTCTGTGGTGAAGTTTAAAAATGTTTACAGGAAGTGAAGGGTACCTGGTACACAGTTCCTGCTCAGTGAGTGAGCTGCTAAGAACAGTTAACAGGCTCTGTCTTTGCTGTGACCTGCCATTCTGCTCCTCCTCCGGCCCCACCCTTTTAAAACAAGTGTTGTGTCTACGGAGGTCTGCTCTGTTGAAGTCCTGAATGATGCCAAGACCAGGGTGACGATGTGTCTCAGGCAGAGTGCTTGCCTAGTGTGGACAAAGCTCTGGGTTTGACCCCCCAGCACCTCCAAAAACTGGATATGGTGGATATGGTGCATGGCTGTAATCCCAGCTCTTGGGAGGTGATGGCAGGAGAATCAGAAATTCAAAGTTCGGGAGATGGAAAGATGGTTCAGTGGTTAAGAGCACTGTCTGCTCTTTCAGAGGACTCGGGTTCAGTTCTTAGCTCCCACCTGGCAGTTCACAACTGTCTGTAACTTAACTTCCAAGAGATCTAAGCCCTCTTCTGGACTTCTGGACACATGGTGCACAGACATGTGTGCAGGCACAATACTCATACACATAAAATAAAAATGTCTCAGGGGACAGAGAGAGAGAGAGAGAGAGAGAGAGAGAGAGAGAGAGAGAGAGAGAGAGAGAAGGTTATCCACAGCTGCATAGCAACTTTGAGGCTAGCCCTAGGCTACATGAGATTCTGTTTTTGAAAAAATGCAAAAGCCATATAATGATACCACAAACAAGGATTCAGGATCTAGGAGGCTGGACTGGGTCACCTACAATGCAATGAAAAGGGGAAGTTGTTTTGAGTATGTTTCTTTCCCCTGGCTTGTTCCCACAGCCACACCAGCCCCAAATAACACACAGAGACATTTTATTAGATATTATGTTGTTGGCCTGTTACTAGCATTACTTATTGGTTAGCTCTGTCTTAAGTATTAACCAATTTCTATTAATCTAAACATTTCCACGTGGTCTTATCTTACCAGAGAGAGGGCCCAGCGTTCTACTCTCTTCGTCCTCCATGTTGAATCTCCTCCCTACTACTTTCCCAATCCTCCTTGATTCCTAGTCCCGCTATCTTGCTTTTCTATTGGCCAACAGTGCTTTATTCATTAACCAATAAGAGAAGCATATTTACAGAATGATATCTCCCATCATCTCCTCTTTTCTGTCTAAAATTTAAAAAAAAGGATTTCAACCTTAAAATAGCAAAATATATAACAAAATAGTTATCAAATAAGAACCACAGTTAACAATATTTAGTCCATTAATATTTAGCTAGATTTAAAGAAAATATTCCATTATCTATCCTCTCTTTGTGAGTCTAAAGTCCTATATTTAACTTGTCTTTAATCCTAACTAGGGAAACTATAACCATAACTATCTGTCTTCAACTCCATCAAAGACCATAGAAGGATAATATATAAACTCTAGAAATGACAAGAGACAACTCACTACCTGGTCAGTCACTCAAAGTTCTTCTGTAATGTTCCATCTTCAGCCTATAGGCCATAGTGTGTCTGGTAGGCTCCTCAGCAAAGCAAAACTTTAAACTGTCCACCTGTATTGGCAGTTTGTCAGCCACTTTTCTCTGTGTCCTGCAGACTGTCTGGCAGACTCTTCCATGAAGCAGGAACCCTGTAGCACTGTCCATCCTGTTTCAGCAGTCACTTTTCTATGGGTCCTGCATGTCCAGTTTACACAGCATAAAGTCAAGAAGCATACTGTAAGAGCAGTATCTTGTCCAAATGGTTAGTCTTGCCATATTGAAAGCAAACTCCATAACACATTTCTTCGAGGTCCATCTTCCTTTCTTACTCAGGTGGTATTGCCAGGAGCAGTTATGTCTCACTGTTAAGAAAAACCTAAACCATTTTAAATGTCATATTCTGTAGGTCTTTGAAAGGTTTGAAGAATGCCTATCCATCTCAAATACATCTTGAAAACTTAACTAACTTAACTCTAAGTTTTGACTATCATAAGTAACTATGTATAATCTGTACTAAATTATACATTACATTTCTAAATGAGCTATATAAACACAATACCTAAACAAGAGGAGAAATAAACATATCACAAAATTGACCTTAAATTTGTATCAATAAATGAAAATCCATTCCAAAACAAAGTATTTATATCTATACCACAATCCCCTTTTTACCTTTAGAGATTACTTTTACCTTTAGAGATTGCTTGTGGTCATTAACCATTTATAACCAAGCCTATTTAAATGAAAACAAACATGTATAGACAATATTTGGGAATTTGAGCATCCTTCTTTCTAAGCTGCTTCCTGCTGGTAGGGGGCGCTATAATGGGGGTCCTAAGACGATGCAGAAATCCTGGCTGTAGTGGTCTACAAGGAAATCACAGAGATCTGCTTGCCTCTGTCTCCCGAGTGCTGGAATTAAAGGTGTGTGCCACCACACTCAGCTACTCTGTCTTTTTATTATTCTTTTTTAAACCATTTTATTCTGTTTCTTTTTCTCTTTCAAGCCTACGTATATTTTTAAACACACTGTTAACCTTTAGAGGTTTTTCTTAATCTGAGTCTGTCTTTACTGTAAATCTTTATCTTTTTCTGGCCACGAGTCTTTTATCCGCTAAACAACATTGATCAAATAAAAGCCATACCTGTATTAGCCGCCATCTATCAAAGATGGCGGCGGGTACCTTTACACCAGAACTGAGAGCTGTGCTCAACGCCTTGGTCTATGCTACCATCCAGCAGCATGTTGCCAGCTTGGAGATGTGGTCACTGCCATTGCCAGCTCTCGTACACACCATTCACTTGTTAGCAGAGCTCTTTAAAACCCTTGTGGGTTTTTGCTGCTATGCTGAGTCAGGAAACCTCCCTTAAAGAGCGTGCAAATCTCTGCTTATCTTGGAGAGAGGGCCTGGAGTTCTACCCTGTTGGTCCTACATCTTGAAACTCTTCCTACCTCTTCCAGAAACCTCCTTGTCTTGTAGTCCCGCCTATCTTACTTTCCTATTGGCCAACAGTGCTTTATTCATTAACCAATAAGAGAAACATATTTATAGAATGACATCTCCCATCAGGAAGTGATGGATGCTGGCTCTACCCAAGTGCCCCCTGGTCTGAGGCCTGGGGTCACTGCAGAGGGAGCTGGTTGGGGAAAGCGGCAGTTACACTGACTGCCTGTCCACTCACATCAACCTGGTGGATATAAGGACCTGCATTAGTCCTCAGTGACCTTGGCCATGTATCCACAAGCTGGGTCAGCGGCATACAGGTGCATATGTGGGGTTAGCCCCCAGATGAGCTAGCACACAGCAGAAGAGACCATGAATACCGCCACTGTGATCTGCATTCATTATTCTCTCATCACTGTGTCCAAAGTACTTGAAACAGCCAAAGGGGAGAAAGGTTTGTTTGCTCGCAGTTTCAATCCATCAAGGAGGGAAGATGTGACTGATGAACCTCTCCATCTTGGCCATCGGAGGTGAGGCAGCTGCTTGTCCACATGACAAGGACCAGGAAGTAGGGAAAGGAGGAGGCCAGTCCCAACCCCTGCTTTCTCCACTCCCTTTTTATTCTGTCCAAGCTCTGCTGGACAGAGTGAGGGATGCTGCTGCCCACATTCTTGGTGCTCCTCTTTGGAAAGACTTTTGCAGACATGACTCAACCTCCTCTAAGTCTAACTGACCAAGCTGACCGTGAAGACTATCATCCCAGAGCCCCCATCTTGGCCTCCAATGGCTGAGGAGTGAGCAGTCTGCCAGAGTTTAGAACGTGCTCAACCCTAGGGACCCAGTTTTCTGCAGGTCTACATCTCAGTGTCTATCAGTACCTCGTTCTCTGGTGCCCATGAACTGGGGAAGGATCTCTGTCTGACTTAGAACCCTCTGAGGCTCATTAACCCCACATGTGATTTATGTCCTTTAAGCTGCCTTCCAAGAGGCAGAACCAGGCTGTGCATTTTTCATTCCATTAGGAGTAGGGTAAAAGACACCTCCTCCAGGAAGCCTTCCCCACTGTGCCATCACCCATCCTGCTCCATGGACCTCAATTAATCTTGTCCTCCTTGGGCCTCCTTGAACTTGGCACACAGTAGAGGTTGCATCTATGGCCTCCCTTGCCTGTTCTCCCCTCCTCCTAGTCCCGGTCCCTCCTGGAACCTTGGGGAAATAAAATGATCTGTAGCTCCCACCCACTCACCATGCTCACAGATGCCAGTTGTGTGGTCGATTGCTTAGCATCTGCCTCTGGGAAGGTCTGTCCAGGAGGCAAACACCCAATGCCTCATATACCCAGTGCTCCAACGTTGGCTGTCTGTCCCTCCTCGAGCTCATCTACCTAAAAAACCCTTTCTGAAGGGGCCACTTCCCCTTCAGCTTCTCACACCATCATCTAGCTTGCAGTTACCAGTTCCTCAAAGCCCTTTCTGGATGGAACCGTGAGTGGAGCCCCATCCTTTGAGGGATGCAGAGCCAGGCCTCCCTCCTCTTTGCCTCACCCACATCCTGTCTCCCACACTATGCTGAGTGACACTTGATTGTGTGACTCCTGAGCAGGGACCACGTCTTTCCCTCTTTTCTGTTTTATTCAAAGCGCACACTGCCGATGGGAGCTTAACATGCAGCTCATATTTATTCAGGGCTTACCATGGGAGGACTGCAAGTGCGTTTTCAAGTTATTTTATTTAATTATCAGAACAAGCACCTCCAGGCAGGCGATGCTGCCTCACTTTTCACACAGGGTAGGAAGTCGTCACGTTCCTGGGCTCTGGCTGCAGGATGCATCAAGACTGGGGTCTGATCCTCAGGGGCCACTCCCCAGCCCATGTGGCATCCAGCCCTGCCACCCCAGTAGTCACCACCATCATGATTTGAGACTCATTGGCAAGGTCACCTCGGATCTTCCTTCCTTGCCCCCGGATAAGCTCTGCACCACCCCAGGACCTCTGAAGCCTTCCTGGTATTCCCAGAGACACCTTCCACAGGCAGATCTTCTAGCCCTGCCCCTGTCCTGGTGGGTTTCCCAAACAGCCATCACCACTTCCTTCTCCCGTGATGCTCAAGCCTCCACTTCCCTCCATATAGACCCAGGGGCTTTACCATTGGATCCATGTGTGTTGATTGAGGACCTACTATGTGCCAGACACTTTACAAAAGATCGTAGCAGCCACACAGCCCGGCTCTGGACCTAACACCATAGCTAGGGAAATAATAAGCACCGTGGGAAGTAAGAGGCTGCAAAGGACTGAAGTGACTGGGGGTGAGGAGACAGTGGGGTCACCTTTGCTGTGTGCTTGTTCTTTGTACCTGTAGGGACTGGGGAGTACGCCAGCTCCTAGAGATCCCTGGCAGATGATGCTGATACAAAGGCTCTGAAGTTGCCATGGGGTCATGGCCTCTAGAAACCTCCAGAAGGACGGATAGAAGAAGAATTCAGCCTGTGATGTGGGTGTCAGGTCAGTAGACCACTCGGGACTACCATCCCTGTCTTTCTCCTAACTGCTCGATCAGATACATCACCTGTGGGAACCAGCCCTCTCCTTCCACTCTGGATCAAACTCAGGTGGCCAGGTGTGACAGCCGCTGTCTTTTCACACTGAACTGTTTTATCTCCAGTGTGTCATCTTCCTCACAGTGGCATCCTCCTTCCCCCTCATGCTTCCACTCTGGCTACCCTTTGCTCTCCCTGCCATCCCCTGCCCCATCATGTGCCCTTGTGGTTTGAAATTTTCTGCTCTGTAACTATGCTATTAATTTTCTTTCATGATTTTCATGGGTGGTTCAGCTCATGGGGAATCCCACACCCGCCCTCGGGCTGTGATTCATGGCTCAGGCTGGGGGTGGCAGTCCCCAGGAGGGAAGCAACTTCCCTGAAAGGATTCTTGTCATGGGCATCTCCATAGCAGAGCTCAGACTCAGAACAAATCACACTCCCAGTATACTCGCTGGGTAGCCCAGCATTCTAAAGCGTGCTATGGGGAACTTCCTGTCTCCAGGCATCTCCTTCTCCCAGCCCTGGAATAACTGCCCTGCTTGGGCCTTCCCACCTCAGAAGCCCCATGAAGTACACTTTTCCCAGCTGCCCCCATCACACCCCAGTGGCCAAAGTCAGGCCCTTCATGTCCTGACTTCCAAATGTCTCATAGTCCCCGCTCAGTGACCACAAACCACTTCCGACATCCAGAAAGTAGTCATCCAGCAACTCCAGACTCGATAACTTCTAGGTGTTGGGGTTTCCATAAGGGACAAGAGACAGTATTTGACATCCAGAGGAGAAAGGTGGGTGGAAGATACTTTGGATCATTAGTGAGAGGTGTCAGACTAAAAAAAATTTACAACAGTGGAGACAAAACAGACCTCTTTATCTGTGGTCAGTTATGTATGAGTGATTGCACCTCCCTAGAAGTGAGAATGAGCAATGCCAAGACCTAGACTGTATGTTTGGGAGGAAATGGCAAGACCAAAGGATCCGAGATCCAAGCATGCACCATTCCCATATTTACAGATGAGGCTGAGCCCAGAAAGGTTAAATCCCTGCATGGGGTCACATAGCAAACAGGTAGCAGAGCTGGATTCCAGGCCAGATGCAGGTGGCTCCACAACCTCTTCTGTCCCACCTCCCCAGCTTCCTCCTGAGCCAGGACAATAAGGCCAATGGGTATCTGCAACCGAGGGCACCTCACTTTCTTTCTGGTTTGTCCTCTGCGATGCCTTGCTTGGAATTCTCCCCCACTCTTGACCTTCTGACCTTTTCTTATGACCTTGATAAGTTTTCTGGTCACCAGAAAGCCTTCTGAGCCCCTTTAGGATAGAACTAACTGCTTTCTATTCTGAACTCGCATGCCTTTTGTTCATTCACTCATCAAACCCATATTGCAGACATAGTATGTTCCAGGCAATCTTGGACATCAGTCTGAAATTCCAAATGCAAAATTAAGTGCCAAGAGGGTATGTGCTGAGCAGGAAAACAGCATGGGATGCCAGACACCCATGATTGTCCCAACTGGATCATGGTGCACTGGATTACCAGTCCATTTGTCAAGCACTTTGATTTGATTATTTTCTCAGCAGCATCCCTAACCCCTCAACATACTGTGTAGCCCAGAGACAACACACATTTGGATTTTTGCATCAGCAAATAGCTTTTTTTAATGTATGTATACCTACTATGTGCTGGGCTGTTTTCTTTGGGTTGGAAATATAGCATGAACACAGTGCATAAAATCTCTGCCTTCATGAGATTTGCTTTCTGCTGGGAATAGAAAGGAATCAAATGAATGATTTGCATCCCTAATTAATTAATTAGCATGCAGAGAAGAGAGCGAATGAGAGCATGGAGTGGAGAGGTCTTAGAACATGGCAGCCAGCTCTGTGACAGAGGGAGAGGTCTCAGCTTCCAGTTCCCCATACCTGCTCCTTCCAATTCTCCCCCGCCTCAGTGGGGGTCTGTGCTCACCTGGCTCTCCCTCCACTCCCATCCAAAGTTCCCTAATGCTGGCCCAGGCTGCCTCATCACAGGCATGGGGAATAACCACATCAGCCTGGCTGTCCCTTGACCCAGGCTTAGTTGATGTCTTCCCTCCAGGTTATTTCTTCTGCTCTGGCCTTTTCCAAGACTGCTGGGCACTTCCTGCCATCATGTCAGCATCAGTCTTACTTTATTGTTCTGTTTCCTTATAATTGTCCAGTAGTCCCTTCTCACACATTTAAACCTTTACAGTCCATTTCCTCAGCCTGGAATCTTCTCTCTTCTCAGTTCCCCACCCTACCGACGCCTACCTTCCATAACTGCTTATTCTCTTTTCTGCTAGCTGGCTTTAAAATCTCAGTGATCCTCCTGCCTCTGCCTCCTGAGTGCTGGGACCACAAACACGTGCTGCCATGCCTGAATCCTTCCCTTCACCTTTTCAGAGACTGCCCCACTTAACAGGAGTCAGCATAGTACCTGACACACAATGGATACTTGAGTTTGGATTAAGAACAAAAACACTGAACGATCGATCAGCTTTGAACTTGTTAGTGGCAGTCAGAGCATTTCAAAGTGTTCACGTCTCTGCTGACCCACTTACTTGACATATGACCTTGGGCTTAGGATGTGACCTCTCTGGGCTTTTGCTTACCTAAAGGCAAGGTTCTTAGCACATAGTTGAGGATTACTTGACCTGATTGTGGTATCAGCATGAACACATCTAACACCCAGACGTTTCTGAAAACTGCCTGAGAAGCAGATTGTCCTGGCACAAGACCCTTTCTCAGAATGCTCATAACTGGACTAAAACTCCCAGGCCTGTCATGCCCTAAGTCTAAAAAATGATGCCAGATACTTGCATCCTTAGGTGGCTCTGTTAACCTAACCTGTAAATGGGAGTAAGGTAATACCTTTCATAGGAGAGTTGTGGGATTCAGTACGGGCTAGGACCCAACAAATGTCAGCTTGTGTCATAACTGTTAACATATGACACTGGTGACCACAGCACAAGACTTGTACCCCCAGTTCTTGATAAATGAAAATATAAGTTTCCAGAGAGGGTAAGTAACTGTCCAAGGTCAAACAACAAGGAAATGGCAGCCTTGCACTTCAAGGCCAGGTCTGCCGTGCCCAAATCCCATGTTATTTCCACTCCATCAAAGAGGCATCTCAAAATAGGCCTGTGGCATTTCAGCTAATTTCCTCTAAGCCCTTCCCAAGTAACAAACTGCAGTCACACAAAGCTGTTCCCTAGACATCCACTCATCAGCCAGTAAGCGCAGGTGCCTGGCGTGTCCCAAGCAGCAAATAGGGCCTGAGCAGGGCCAGCTCTCCCAGGTGGCCTTTCCTGGCCTGCACAAGACCCCATGGCATAGAACTCATTTGGAAAGTGGAGGAGAGGACGTGAGATGAGAAGTATGCAGAAGATGAAGACAGAGTGCTGTGGGTGTAAATGGGGTAAAGAAATGAGAGCATCCCCCTTGCTATATGCCAGGCTCTTTACCTTCCTTCTGCCATATTAAGTCCACACTGTAACTGCTTGATCGTAATTTACCAAGAGTCTTCTATGGATCCAGAACTTTCTTGGGTTCCAAAGTCTTAACTGTGACCATGACTCAGATCTTGACCTCAAAGGCTTATGAGGCAATGAAGGGGTCACAGCACAATTAATTGTGATCAATGTGGTGACCAAAGTCATAGCAGTGAAAATCAGGGAGTAGCTAGGAAGTTTCTGAAAGGAGTAGACAAGTGCTTGAAGACCCATTTTCCAGACACTGAAACTGGGTCTTTAGGAAGCCAACTTGGACAGAATATGGAAATTATCCAAGTCCCAAGTGAGGCTGTGTCCCAAGCCTGTCCTCCTTGCATCAGACTCTGCTGTCTCTGCAGGCTATGGGGACTGCTTCCCTTTCCTCCCTACCCCTGTTGTTTTCCTGGTGACGAGCTGGCCTGAAGATGAATCAGATGCTGCAAATGTTACAACTACTGTCAGCAGTTCCGAAGTTAGCAGGGTCTGCAGACAAACACAGCGTTCAGAGCTTCTGTTATGGGTGTCTTTTGAGCAGAAAGCTCAGGGGAAAGAGGGGAGGATGAGATGAAGTGTTTTGCCTCCACAGTGCACGGGTAGGTCAAAGGCAGTCAAGGTGACAGGAACCAACGAAAGGAACCCTCTTGGACACATATAAGGACACCTGACTGTCATCCTCAAAGGACCTGGGTGATCTCAGGAGCCTTGACACCTGTGCCTCTCATATTTCTTAAGGATAGCTACTGAATGGGGCTGGAGGGTAGCTCAGCCATTAAATATTAGACTCACAACTGAAAAGTTTAAGGGTAGCAGCCCAAGAAAAGCACACACCCAAGCCACTACTGAGCGGCCCCTGGGATGAACAGACCATTCCTTCCCTCTTCCCCACTGCTTTTCTGCCCTCCCAGGACAGGAAAGCACGGTCTGAGAACCCTTCCCCTGCAAGCCAGCTCCAGCTTCCACTAAATCTCTTAGCACAGTTGTAGAGTTCCGAGTCCCTTTCTCCAGATGCCAGAACCCTCTCCCTGAACTAGAGAGGCAGCTATTCATCCTCAGAAGGGCCTCTTGTCTAAAGAGGGAGCAGAGACTTGGAGAAAAGGACGTTTTATGCAGAGCAGTGAAACAGGCAGTATCTACCTGTGATTAGAAGGTAAAAGCAAGAAGTTAGGCAGTAGGCTTCACACCCTGAGAAACTGTTTCTACTTCAGCCCTCTTCTGTGGACACCCTAATTTCATGATCACTGATAAATTACCAAGCAAGTCTTCACAAAACAAAATGAGGGGGTGGAATTACCAAATTATGAAATCAAAGCATCTCTCTACACCCTTTATCTGACCCATTCAACTAATAGCTTTCTCTAGCCCCTCCCCTGAATGACAAACGTAACCTAGAGACTGCCTCATATGTTCTCCTTTTACTCAATCACAAAACTGGTCAGAGAAAACATGCCATCCACTTCTGTGAGCATTGTCAGAGTGCATCAGTTCCCAGGATCACATTAAGGAAAAGTTGCACACACAGTCTGGAAAGGTGACATAAGAATCAACCCAGACTCACAGTTCTCACAGAAATGTTTTTGTAAAAATTCTCTTCAATCTCATTTATGAATGATGAGGGAAACTTGGAAAGATCTACACTCACCCACTTCTCCTGAAAACATTTTATCCAGCCACCCTCCTCTCGTTCTTTCACACAAGTAATCCTTCCAGAATGTCTACTTGTGGAAGCAATATGTAGAATTTCACAGAAAACTACAGTGTCACCGATAGAGCTATGCACACCTCTGTTAGCCAGAAAGACACAAAGATCAAGAAGGGAATCAGGAAAGAGATGCGCCTAGCCAGCCAATAAAATAAAACAACATCCCTCCCCGAAAAGCATCGTGGAACCTATGGTTGGGGGCGAGAGCACATAGAGATTATGTTTGTAATTACCCATCCAGGTTCTATGTCCAGCTCTTCCAGGTGGAAACGCTGCTGATTGAAGTTTTGTGGCAGTTGGACTGGGAAGGTTGTATTTGAAGCTCTGGGCACGTAGAGATGGAATAAGAAGGAAGCTGATCTGGAAGAAATACAGAAGGGGCGGGAAGAGGAGAGAAAGGGAGAGAGGGGAGGGGAAGAGAGGAGACAGAGAGAGAGAGAGAGAGAGAGAGAGAGAGAGAGAGAGAGAGAGAGGAGAGAGCTACGCCTTCCTTCCAGTTCCAGGAGGCCCCGGTCAGCGCTCATTCCGGAACTGTGGTACAGGAGTCGGGGGAGGCCAAGCAGCCCCGCGCTGGGCCCTGGCCTGGCGGGTCCCAGGAGGACAGAATCCCGTGGCCCAGGCCCGACTCCTGGAGAGCTATAGAGCTCAGGGAGCGCACAGAGTGGGGAGCTGTCCAGTTCAGCACCGCGGCGACGCAGTAGGTGGGCGCTCCTGCTCTGAGAGCTGTCCAGTCCAGCGCCGCGGCGATGCTGTAGGTGAGAGCGCCCGATCGCGGGGAGCTGTCCAGTTCAGCACCACAGCGATGCAGTAGGTGGGAGCGCCCGGCCGCGGAAAGCTGTCTGTTTCAGCAGCGCGGCGATGCTGTAGCCAGGAGCTCCTGGCCCGGGGCTGCGCGGCCGCGAGCGGGGGGAGGCGGGCGGGCCTGCCTGCTGCAAGACGCCGGCTCGCGCGCCCTATCGCTCGCTCACTCTCTGGCTTCCAAGGAGCTTTGCGGATCGGGGGAGGGAACCCCGCCTCGATTCTCCGGGAGAAACCCCCTCCCTCCCCCACTTCGCCGACACTACCCCCGCCGCCAACAACAATAACCGCGGCTGCTCGTCCTGCCGCCGCCGCGCCCGCCCGCCAGCCCTGCTGCCACCGCCGCCACCGCTGCCACCGGGGCACAACCATGGGAGGCGAGACCCCCGCACCGGTGCAGCTGAGCTCGAGGGCTTGCAGAAGATTGGACAGTCTCCTCTGAAACGGAGGCACCCCGAGAACCCCCTCCCTCCCCAAGGAAGAGAACTGGCAAAGCCACGGATTTTCATGGCGCAGGCCGCAGAGCCGCGAACGAAGACCGAAGGTTGCTTCCCGGCTCTCCCAGTCTCTAACTGTCTAGGTCCGGACCATGAGAGATGGTGTTGAAAATTCGGCTGTTCTCTGGCACGCTGTGGAAGCCATCTCCAAATTAGCGATCACATATGGAAACTGGAGACCAGAATTTTAGGAAAAGAGATTAAGGCATCTCACTTGGGGGGGTGGGGGGTGTCTTTTTATTTATTTTCCCTTTTTTAAAATATCGCTGCACCTGGAACAGTTTTTTGATCTCAAAAGGCAAGCCTCTCTTCCCGTGTGATCTTTATAATTTACACACTTTTCCGTGAGCTTTCTTATCTCCCTTTTTTAATATATCTCTCCATATTCTCTATTCACACATATATCCATTATATTAGTAGTGGAATTACCATTCGCACCCTCACACACACGCTCCTGAGAACCAGAAGTCTGTTGGGTGTTTATATAATGAAGAATTATGGGGCTGTTTGATCGAGGTGTTCAAATGCTTTTAACCACCGTTGGTGCTTTCGCTGCCTTCAGCTTGATGACCATCGCTGTGGGAACCGACTATTGGCTGTACTCCAGAGGGGTTTGCAAGACCAAAAGTGTCAGTGAGAATGAAACCAGCAAAAAGAACGAGGAAGTTATGACCCATTCCGGATTATGGAGAACCTGCTGCCTCGAAGGTATTTGATCTCTTACCTCCTCCCCTTCCCACGCTGCCCCTCCTCTCCACCCTCCCCCTCCCCTCCCGACTCCAAATAAGTCCCCTCCACATTCCACCATTTTCCCACTTGACTCCCTCCGCTGCCGCCGCTGCAGATAAAGGTTGGCTGGGTTAGTTTCAGAGGAAAGAAATTCAATAAGCAAAACCCACACTCTGCTCTTTGGCTTCCACCCTGTCCTCCCAAAGCTCCTCATTGGAATGATGTATGCTACGGTGAAAACACGAGATTGTCCGTAGAGTCAGATGTGCTCTGGCTGCTTTGGAGTCATTAAGGTTTGCCTTTGGGTCTAGCTTTGCCACCTATGAAGAGGGAAAATAATTTCTTCCCTGGGTGCTGCTCAGCCTTTTGCAATGAAGGATTCAGAAAATGTTCTTCCCCTCACTCCTCAAAAGTTACAGACCCATCACCAACTGTAAATCTCCTTTTTTTAAAAAAAAAAAAATAAGTTGTTTCTAAGAATCCTTATTTGGTAGATTCTAATTATTCCCGGAGCTCAAGCTGAGTTCAAGAGCATTTCGTAATGTCTATGAGCCCCACATATCATGCGAGGTGCCCGGCTGTGTGTATGTGTGTGTTTTAACATTTACAGAGTCTATAAATGCATGTGTCTCTCACGGGAAACAATCCCAAGTTCTAATAAACAGTGGTCACTTTCGGGTTAGGCTGAGCGCTGATTTGCTTCCACACAGAGTGACATGTCTGTCATCCAGAAGCAAGTCCCGTCAGCACAGTGCAGGCAGGAGGCGAGGGCATGGAGAGGTGGAGAGGAAATGGGAAAGCATGGGTGGGGGTGCCAGCTGTTGGCCTTGATCTTGCAGAGTCATTGGGGCATGTGTGCTGCGTGTGCCATGGGCCAAGGGGCCCCCATAGCGTAAAGGCTGGAGACTAGGACATGAGGGAGGCATGTGCTTCTGGGACACATTAATAAACACAAGAGAAGGGAGGAAAACTCTGCAGGTCATACAAGCTGAATTTAGACACAGACTTTAATATGAAGGAGTGCATTTGCATAGCTATATCTGTCTGTGTGCACAGCCACCTATAGGAAGACAGGCAGAGAGACACATATGCTCCTGTGTGGAAAGAGGCTTGTGTGTGTGGTTCCACTGATGTGAACCAAGACTGGAAGCCCTTGGAGGCATCTTCAGGAAGTGAGCACTGCAGGGGTGTTTGTTAAGCTCAGTGTGGGATGGTGCTGCAGGGAGTTGGGGCCAGCAAATGGAGGAGAGGATAAAACTAGCAGTCCTGGGGATCTAACCCATACTGAGCCAAACACTAGTCTGGGAAAGAGCTCACATCACATGCCCCCTCCCAGTGCTCTTGGTGCAAACGGCTGAGTGATGGCTGAACATGTTTTGAATAGCTAAGTGACTTCATTGAGCGATGGTCTGTTTGACGCATACTGCATTTGGTACCCTTTCTCAGTCCAAGCCCTGCCTTTAACATTCTGCAGAGATGCTCTCTGCTGAATACTCCATGCTCGTCCCCAGCCAGAGAGTCAATATCAGGAAATTAATAGGGACCGTTTTACACACACGCATTTCGCCTCTCTTAAAAAATGAAAAGCCTTTCATAGCGCCAGTCATTTGCAGTGGAAAGGCAGCTTCCATGTAATTAAACATTTATGGGAAGCTTTGATGCCGAAAGAGAAAGAAAGCCAAGTGAATGAGGGCTGCTTTGGGGACATGATCCTGGCAGCTATTTGCATTTCTTGGATTTTGGTTAGAGGGATGAGAGATCTGCAGCCAAGAAAAATTAGAGAAAAATCTGTGTCTTTATTTTAGGGCAAATGTAATCAGATACCGGTGACTGGGTATAAATATACTTTTTTAATCAAGGGTTTATTGACAGATCCTTAATACTGTGATCTTTTAAATGTCTTATAATTCACAGTAGACCTGCAGACTTGCAATGGCTTTGGGTCACTTGTACATCAAAAGGCTTAAGTATTTTCATTAGAAGCCCATCTGTTCAGTGTCCGCAGCTACGCACCCCTTTCACTTTCTCGACAGGCTGTACTCTCTTCCTCCTCAATCGACTATAAAGGGTTAGAATTGCAACGCTCCCCTAGAGTTGTGTGATGTGCACAGGAGCTGTGGGTTTGGCACTGTCCCCAGTGGCCTCCCTGGGTGCCCAGTCCAGGCACTTGCCTCCAGGCGGTGATGAGGGAGCTGGGTTAATAGTCCCTTTTCCACGTGGAGTCGAGGTCCACACTGCAAGAGCTAGTGAGTTTCATCACCTGTCTGATTTGGCTTTCCATTTCTAGAGTTTTTGTCCTGGGACTTTACAGGCCTAGGACCACCTCAGGAAGCCAGGCCTTGGCCACTCAGGATGTGGCTGGAGAATTTTAAGGTGCCAATTTCAAACTGCGTGTACTTCTACAATCTGAGGTTCACTGTTTCCTTTGAAATGGCATGCACAGCTCATATGGTATTGACAAGTTTGTGTCTCCGTGTATTCAGAATAGACGCAGCATTAATGAGGATTGGGGTCATCAGCGCTTCAAATCAGGGCCTGGGGTGGCAAAGTAGACTCTCCAGAAATAGCCCCCTTCCAGTCCTGACCTGTACTGTGTGCCCACACCAGAGACCTGGGGAACAGGTTTCCAGTGTCTCCCCGAGATGCTGTCGATAACGCAGCTAAAAAGCGGGCCTGGACTCTTCTCATCTTTTGCTCCCTACTCTTCATGAGGACTTCTGTGTGTGGTCCCCTGAGATCATTGCTTTCTTTTACCTCTTCATGAAAAGAAGAACTGGGAAATAGCTCCTTGCCTCTGCAGCTGCTTTTGAAATTAATGAGTCTGCGGAGGGATAAGAAGGGACATGGCCACCTGTTAGGGCTACACTCTGGGAAAGGACAGAGATCAAGGAAACACCTCGGGCCTTATTTTCCCCTCAGCAGATAACTGAAAACTCTCTGTGTGAACTTGAACCCTCTGGTAGGTGGGTGTCCTTATTAGGATTCAAGCCTGTGGTGGGAGAGAGGGCAGGCAGTGTGTGATACTGGTATAAGAAGTGTGCTGGGTGGGAGCCTTGAAATTGTTCAGCAAGCTGTCTTGGGAGTCCTGGAGTCGGGAGCTGAACTGACTCTTCCAGTAAAAAAGAAAAAAAAAAAACTTGGTCAAATCTCCAAGAGGTCACAAGAATGGCTTGCTCCAAGTACAGTACAGCATCTCTGGACCATAGTGGCTTACCTCTTGGAGAATCAGCCTCTGTTGTAACCTCACAGAAGCATCATCTCCAGGGACAACAAGAGACTTGCCATGTTGGTCCTCTCCAGCTGCTGCTCCCTGTCTCCACTCTTCCAGAGAGGACTTCCATCCCGGCAGAGGAGTCAGGAGTCAGTGCAGAAACCTCTTTGCTTACCTCTTACCTCACTATAAAATGTTTCCCTCTGTCCAAATTGGTGGCTTCCCCCTGCCAACCCCTCTAGTTCATATAGCATCAATGGTGCCCCCATCAGTTTGTGCTTGGCACCTCTGCTGACTGTTCGGCACCTTCACTCTCCTTGAATGATGAGCACCTCCACCATCCCTAACTGTCTTTTCTCAGTTCAGAACTGCATGGTCCTCACCTGGCCTTCAAGGTGTCAGAATGTTCCAGGCCTCTCAGCATGCACTCTTGTTTTTACAGAGGGAGAGAATAGAGCTTTTGGTCAAAGGGAGGCCACCTGCCTTTCTGCACACTTTTGCCTTTAGCTGAGCCTTCTCTCTGTATGTACACTGCTCCCTAATAATATGGTATTTTTTAAATAGCCTGACTTTATCCAGTTTCTAGAGTCTAGGAACTTTGCCCACAATAGGTACACAAGAAATATTTATCAATATCTTGATTCAGAGATTCCAAATATGATTGAAATGAATGCAAGCATGATAAGAATGGAGAGAGATCAAGAGAGACCAGAATGATTTGTTTTTCTTCCTGGAATTCTTTTTAAAAAATAATAATGAGTCATGAGTCTATTATAAAATAAAAGAAGCCAAAGGATTCTGTCACAGGGCTGTGCAGTTTCTAACTGGCCAAAGTGGGGGCAAATTTTTCAAAAGAAGGGGGAGATAGCCCACACAATCTCTACAGGGTAGGGACAAGGAACAGTGGGTTTTCTTCCATTTCTGTTAGTTCCAATCCGAGTGTCTCTCAGCAATCTCCAGAGCAGGGACTTCTGGCCGGACAGTGGGCATTACAATATACCGTTCCTAGTCAACACCTCCAGAACCTGCGTGCTTGAAGAAAACGCCCATGTAGCTCATCTAAAGGCCCTAGAACACCTCCGCCCAGGCTCTAGGTTCTGATAGCAGCTTGCCAGAGAGCAGGCCCAGTGTTTTAGCATCTCTTAGCTGCTAGCCAAATCTGACATTACTCCCTGTACTTCACAGATCCCCACCCCCATGCTCTTTGACCTGCTTCTGCTTCCCAGGTGAGTGGGAAGAGGGGACCACGTACCAGAGTCACGTGGCAGAAAGTGGCTGAGCCAGAATTTGCACTCAGGCTCCTATGACACATGGGGCTTCTCTCTCTACTATGTTCCATATATTTGGGAAACCCATGGGAAGCTCTGGGCATGGCTTCTTTGCTACTATTCATGGGCATCACTTATATCAGGCCCTGTTTTATCTGCATCAGATGGATGGTGACTTGTAGAGGCAGCATGAGTAGTCAGGAGGGCTGAGCTCTGATCACTCTGCCAGTGTGCCACCCTTCCCCATCCACCCCCTTTCACTTGGCTAGACTGAGGCTAAGGGATTGTAGTGACCAATTTCCAACAGAGGACTCCAAGCCTGACCAACCAGGAACCTCTTTCCTTGTGACCTTTCACTTTGGAGATGGCCTTAGCATGACCATCCCATGAGTTTACGGCAAGTTTCAGGAACTATCCAACTCTACAGCCCCTGTACATCATGGGAATTTTCAGAAGAAGCTAGATAGTAGAAGGGGAGACGTTTGTAATCCTACGGATCTAGGTTCACTTTGTGAGATCATTTCATCCTAATAAACAGTGACATTTGGGGCCATCAAGCCCATCTCAGCCTTAGTCTTCTTTCCTACAAAAGCAGGAAGTATTATAACCCTATTGCACTGGTGGCTAGGGATTGGCTCTGTGGGGTAAGGAAGGGAAGAAGAATATCCCACCTGGAAGAACTTCTATTCCCCAAGCCCTCAACCATCTTGTTTGAACTTTCAAACAATTCCCGTTTCCTCCTAAACCCCCTCCAATACTCATTTCATTTGTTTGTGTTTACTGAGGATTGACTGTTGTCCAGCCCACTGTATCATTTTCTGTTGTAATCATATCTCTTTCCTGCCACTAAACTATCAGCTCCTTGAGGGCAGAGGTACTTATCTTTTCTGCTCATCGTACCCACAGTGATAATGACAGTGCAGAATGTCAACCTATCCTTGTTGGTGAATAAACAGTCAGTACCTGCTATAAGGAGAAGGGAACACTGATGTAGTGGACCCTTCATATCACCCAGAGGTGGGGCTGTGAGCTAGCAGTAAAGGGAAAACATACTTTTGGGGTTGTTTTTGAGACAGGGTTTCTTAGCTGTCCTGGAACTCACTCTGTAGACCAGGCTGGCCTTGAACTCACAGAGATCCACCTGCCTGTGCCTCCCAAGAGCTGGGATTAAAGGTGTGCATCACCACCACCTAACTTGAAAACATCCTTTTTGGTGCTCTAAAATAATGAATGTATGCAGGGGAATAAATGACTATGAGGGAAAGAGAGACAGAGGGATGCCATGAAAGGAAGACTGATGAAGAGCAGCGATCAAAGTGGGACTTGGGAGGAAACAAGGACCTGAGGAGGAAACAGAATGTGAACACCCTGTAGAAAGACCCTGGCCCTACTTTCCGCTGCCTTCTGCTTTCCTTGCCATCTACAAAGGCTGTCATAGAACATTGTGTCAAGAGCTGCTGTGTCAGGGAGAGGTCAGAAACATCTACCCAGGCTGCTAAGAAGTTTCCAGTTTTATCAGGGTATCAGGCACAGTATGGTGGCTCACCCCAGTAAGTTCAGAACTCAGAAGGCCAAGGCAGGAGGTTGTCACAAGTTTGAGACAAGTCTGGGCTACATAGTGAGCTATAGGATGACCTTAACCACAGTGTGAGACTCTGTGTCTAAACAAAAATAATATTCTTAAAATTTAAAATGTCAATGGCTCTTTTTAATCTTAATAATTCTTTTGGTCAAACCCCATATTCAAATGAAGTTTGCATTTAAAATGTCTAGGCTAGTTCACCAACCACACATGGGACAATCCCAGCACTGGTTCAACCTTTGATGACCCTTTATGAAATCCCAAGTGCAAAGCCAGGGATCTGGGACCTCCTTGGAAGCAGCATCATTTAAAGTCACTGAAATCAGGGTTCTCAGAGCCTAATTAAACAGTTCTGGCCTGTGTGTGCACGGGTTAAGCTTGAATCAATGCCACAAAGGGGTGACACTCAGGCTGAGTTTAGGAGACTCTGTATGATCAGTGAGTCTGTGGTATTTATAAAATAGATTCTGGGAGCTGGAAATCTGTCTCAGTAAGGTACTAGCCACAGAAGCAAGCCACTAATACCACAGTAAAAGAGCTGGGTATGTGCTAGAGAGATGGCTCAGTTGGTAAAGTGCTTGTCGTACAAGCATGAGGGCCTGAGTTCGAATCCCCAGAACCCATGTAAGGCTGGATGTGGTAGCATATGTCTGTAACCCCAACCCCAAGGCTCCTACAGTGAGGTAGAAGTAGAGATGGAGAATCCTCAGAAGCTCCCAGGCCAGCTAGACTGATCTACACAGCATCAAACAATGAGAGATCCTACCACAAACAAGGCAGAAGGCAAAGGCATACGTTGAGGATGTCTTCTGACTTTCCAAACCTGCACCATGGCATGCACACACCACAGTATCTCTCTCTCTCGCTCTCTCTCTCTCTCTCTCTCTCTCTCTCTCTCTCTCTCTCTGTGTGTGTGTGTGTGTGTGTCTCTCTCTGTCTCTCTGTCTCTCTCTCTCTCTGTGTGTGTGTGTGTGTGTGTGTGTGTGTGTGTGTGTGTGTGTGTGTGTGTTGCAACACATTGTTGAGTACTTGGAAATCACTGCACAAGGAATATAGATGCTGGGAATTCACTGGCTCTCCAGTCTAGCTACTCCACAAGCTCCAGGCCAATGAGAGATCCTGCTCCCAAAATGAGTTGGATGGTACCTAAAGAACTGGACTTGAACTTGGCATCCTCATACATATGTACACACATAAGCACACACCAATACATACAAGGAGAGAGAGAGGGAGAGAGAGAGAGAGAGAGAGAGAGAGAGAGAGAGAGAGAGAGAGAGAGGTTCTAATTTCTATGATATTGGCACTTAAAATGTGTGCCTTGGAATCAGAGGAAGAGAGCTACCTTGCTGGTCAAATGGGAGGCAGTATGCTGTGACCCCAAGGGGTCTCTGCAGCCATTAGCTAGTGTCCAGACACCAACTCAAAGCAACATAAAGCCAAGGAATATGGCCTGACCAATGAGTTTCCTGGTAAAAAAAAAAGGACACAGGATGCTCTCAGCAACTGTCCTTTATGCCGTTCCAGCCAGGTTCTGCTGAGCTTTGGGATAGAGATGAAAGTACATCCCCAGAGGAGTTCAGTCTGGTAGAGAAGACCATCAGTGAGCAGAGGACTGTAGTGTGAAGTATAAGTACTTGGGGATTCTGGGAGCATGGAGATGGGTTAGGAGGTTCCTGGGGAAGATTGAGTTTTGAAAATTGAGCCAGCAGCTAGAGAAGGGAGTAATTCCTGACAGGAGGGATGGTGTACCCAAGAAGGAATGCTGATCTGCTATGGCTGGAATGCAGGGCGCGATAAAGCTGGAAGGTACATGGGTGTGCGCCCATGGGGACAAAAGCGGGTCACAGAGCAGTTCACATTAGGATAGGGTGTGAGCCCGGAGTTTCCACTGGCCTCCCACCAGCTCTGGTCCCTGGAGCTCGAGGGCCTAATGGATGGAATAGGGAGGTTTACTGGGAGGCTCAAGGCCGGGAAAGAGGGTGGCTGGCACTAAGGTAGCCACGGTAACAGAGAAAGGGGATGAAGGGAGGAGGTGACACTGAGCACTCAGTGGGGATATTTCCATCCAGACCCCCATTTCCCATGTTCCTAGAAAAATAAGCTTGATTCTGTCCCTTTCTAGTTGATGTCATAAAACAGTGTGACCAAAAGCAACTTAAGGAAGGATGGGGTTATTTCTGGTCCCAGGAGGATGACATGGTATGACAGTGATATCAGAAAGCTGTCTGATCCCATTGTATCCACACCCAGGAAGCAGAGAGAGTGAGCAGGAAGTAAGGTGAAGCTATGCACCCTCAAAGATGACCACACCCCCTCTAGCGGTGTACTTCTTCAGCAAGGCTACACCTCCAAAAGATTCCATGATCACCCCAAACAGCACCACGATCCATCTGGGGACCAAGTGCTCAAATACTGTAACCTTTGGGGACATTCTCACTCAAGCCACACCAGAGGGCACACAGACAGGGAAGGTCTTCCACTCCTCTCCCCAGAGCCGAGCCCATTCCCCAGCTCATGCTTAGGGCATAAATGGCTCAGCTGATCATCCCTTGAGGAGAAGACCCATCAGTGGCCAAGATTAAGTGCAGGGGGTTCTAGGAGCTTGAATGGAACCACATTTTCAAAATAAAAAAACCACTTGGGCAGGAGCAGCTGTTTCCCTGCACCCTCATGTAGGGGGCTCCTTGGGTGTCTCCTGGCTTCCACTTTGCCATACAGCTCAGACAGGGTGATAAGGCACAGCCTTGGAGTCCTGGGCACCTTGGTTTGGGGTGGAAATCCAGGGTGCAGAGGAACTGGCTTAGCAGCCTGCCTTTGTCTCCAAGGAGCCTCCACCTCTCCCCTCACCCACGTTTGTTCTCCCTGAACCTCCGCACCCTTCAGCGGGCTTCCAGCTGTTAACAAGGATGCTCAGTCTTGGAAACAAGTCCCTGGGAGCAGTTCGCTGCGGCCTCACTCCTCTGAGAGTCACGCCTTTAGTTCGCATCCCCCTATACCTTCATACCCAGTGCCAGTTCCTCCCTGCCCCAGCAATGCTCCTCATGGAAGGGCTGTGGCCACTTCCGCCCTTCCTTTAGCCCACTTCCTCTACACCATGCTCCTTGTTCTCTTTGTCTGCTTAGTCACCTACTCTCTACCACTTCCCTTCCCATGTTTGGTCTCATCTTTATCAGAAGAACAAAGCTTACTCTCTGCTGCATCCCAATAACAGCAAGCATAGTGGTGGTGATGGTAACAATAGCATTGTGTACACATGCATATTGTTGTGTGCACAGCTGCCATTGTTACGATTATTGTATGAGTTGGGTAAGCTGTTCTTTGCATGCCATCTACATTTTTTATGACAGTTCCTTACTGGCCTGAAATTTATGAATTAGGTTGATCTAGCTGCCCAGAGAGGTCCAGCAATTGTCTCTGCATTCCCAGCACTTCCCCGGGATTAGCAAACACACAGAGCACAATGGGACCTTTAATGTGGGTTGTGAGAATCAAACTCAGATGCTTACTCAGTAAGCTTTTTATCTTCTTTCTTTTTTTCTTTCTTTCTTTCTCTCTTTCTTTTAACCAATGGAGCCTCCCCACCCACAGCCATTAGTATGCCTTGAGTGCCTCTTTCTACTAAGAACTGCTGCTATTTCCCAGATGTTAGCTCTCATCTAAGCTTCACAGAGCTGAAGAGATGAACCATGATTCACATCACTCCTATCTCAAGAAGCTCAAGAAGGTTAAGAACTTGCTGAGGTCATATTGTACAAGTGCTGGGATTCCAACTCATGCCCATCTAACCCCAACACCTCACAGGCCCACAATTTACCCTGGACCTCCTCCCCAAGCCTTTCTTTGAGATTTTTCAGGCTGTTGATGTCTGTATTCCCATGCATGATGACATCTTCAGAAATCCGAGGCTTAGTTTAGATTAATGTTCCTTACCCAGGGCAATGTGGGGAAGCTGAAGAAGCCGCTCATCAGATTTTCCCAATATTCTCTAAACAGAAGCTACTGCTCAATGCAAAGTCATCCTTCTTGTAGTTGGGGACAGAGTAACAATTCCCTATCCTTTATCTTCTATCTACTTCCCAGCTTCTTTGTCGCCTCCTGCCTTGGCTGAGCTGGGCTCTGTACCCCACTTTACTTTCCCACGTTTGCCCAGCATAATACCAGCCATCCTTAGTTTTGTTTTCAGTGTATTGTTTGTTTTCTGAAGCAGTCTCGGGTAACCAAACCTAGTCTCAAACTCTGTGTGGCTGAGGTTGGCTCCTGGTCCTCGTGTCTCTGCCTCCTTCGGGATGATGCTGGAAGGTGTATAAGTTACTTTGTTACAGCAAAATGCCTGAGACACTGAGCCGAAGAGTCAATTCAGGGGCTTAGAGAATTTGCTGCTCTTGCAGAGGACCCTAGTTTGGTTCCAAGCACCCATGCCAGGCAGCTCACATGGCCTGTAACACAAGCTCCAAGGATTTCAACACACTCTTCTGGCATCTAGTGGTACATGTACTCACACACACATTTCTATACACACATACACATGTGCACATAATTAAAAATCAATACTTAAAGAAAAATAGCAGACAATGCATTTTAAGGCAGGATTTGTTTGGATTTACAGTCCGTTGTGTCAGGGAAGGCTGACTGGAAGAGCCAGGGCCAGCTGGTGGCATTGCATCTGCACTCAGGAAGCAGGGAGAAGTGCATGCTGGTGACCAGATTGCTTTCTCCTTTTCATCCTGACAGGGACCCCAGCTGTCTTAGTTAGTGTCCCT
Organism: Cricetiscus sungorus; assembly: GCA_030556225.1. NCBI lineage: Eukaryota > Metazoa > Chordata > Mammalia > Rodentia > Cricetidae > Cricetiscus > Cricetiscus sungorus. The sequence goes on from JANBXA010000031.1 coordinate 24,066,242, forward strand.
GTTACAATGAAGAGATGGCATGACCATGGCAGCTCTTATAAAGTAAAATATTATTGGGGCGGCTTACAGTTTCAGAGGTTTTGTCCGTTATCATCATGGTAGAATATGGTGGCAGATGTAGTGCTGGAAATGGAGCTGAGGGTTCTACATCTTTGATCCACAGGCAACAGGAAGTCAACTGAGACACTGGGCATAGTTCGAGCATAGGAGACTTCAAAACCCACCTCCACAGTGACACACTTCCTCCAACAAGGCCACACCTACCCCAACAAACTCATACCTAGTAATAGTGTCACTCCCTATAAGCTTATAGAGGCCAATTACATTCAAACTCCCACACCAACCCATGGGGTGATACCTTCCACACTTTTGTTTTGTTTTGTTTTCTGAGACAGGGTTTCTCTGTATTGCTTTGGAGCCAGTCCTGGAACTAGCTCTGTAGACCAGGCTGGCCTCGAACTCACAGAGATTCACCTGCCTCTGCCTCCCAAGTGCTGGGATTAAAGGCGTGCACCACCAATGCCCAGCTGATACCATCCACATTTAAGGGTAGGTCTTCCAATCTCACCCTCATCTAGATAATCCCTCATGGGTGTTGCCAAAGGCTTGTCTCCTAATGATATTATATCCTGTCAAGTTGACAGTCAATAATAATCATGGCAGCCAGCTTACAACCCAGGCCCACCATGCCTGTTTTCTTCTAAGTTGCTATTTCCTGTTCTTTCCCACCTGAAGACCATAGATCTCTTACCCATTTACAAAAGAACTTTCTTTTCTTTCTTTCTTTCTTTTTTTAAGACAGGGTTTCTCTGTGTCCTGGACTCACTCTCTCTCTCTCTCTCTCTCTCTCTCTCTCTCTCTCTCTCTCTCTCTCTCTCTCTCTCTTTTTAAGACAGGGTTTCTCTGTGTCCTGGACTCACTCTCTCTCTCTCTCTCTCTCTCTCTCTCTCTCTCTCTCTCTCTCTCTCTCTCTCTCTCTCTCTCTCTCTCTCTCTCTCTCTGTACACCAGACTGGTCATGAACTCACAGAGACCGCCTTGCCTCTGCCTCCCAAAAGTACTTTATAAATTATCATTGTGTCCAAGAACAGGATGTGAGTGAATGGCAATGTGAAAGGGACCACGAGGGTTTGGACCAGTCCTTCTCAACCTTAGTGCTGCAACCCTTTAATATAGTTCCCTGTGTTATGGTGACCTCCAACCATAAAATTATTTTTGTTGCTACTCCATAACTGTAATTTTGCTACTACTATGAATCATAATGTAAATATCTAATATGTAGGATAGATGATATATAACCCCTGTGAAAGAGTCATTTGACCCCCCCAGAGGGGTCATGACCCATAGGTTGAGACCCACTGGTTTAGACAGTTGCTGGAAGACTGGATGTAGAAGGGATGGTTGAGAGAGGTGAATAAGGTGTGATATTGGATAGAGACCTCATCCCAAGGGACATTCTTGCTTAGTCATTGTTTAGGGTCTACACCTAAAGGAATGCAAGAACAAAGGAATAAAGTTTTTAAAAAACCGATCAGGTCGTATTTTGCGTTGAAGACTGAGACATGCATTTTGTCTTGGATTTTCCCAGCCCCAGCATCTCCAAAATTTTCAATCTGTTCCAGTCAGACCTACTGTTCCTGTCATCTCTAGCTTCCAAGAGCCTGGGTTCAAATCCAGCCTGTTCACTTACCAGCCATGTGGCTTTGGGCAAGGAATCAAATCTTGCTAACTCCATTCTTCCCACAGGTGTCAGGAGAAAGGATGGCACTTGCCATGTGAGTGGGCCATGACCTTCTCCAAAATTGCCCCTTGCCCCACCCTTAGTCCAATGAGGGCATCAATTAACATAGATTAAGCACCCACCAGGCAGGCACCAAGTACCTCCACAACCACCAGTGTGCCTGACAGTTGTCACCTAAGCACTGGGAATAGAGATCAGTTAAAGATGGTGTTTGCCCTCAAGGTTCCACAAATTGACAACTGTCCCATGAATATCTATGGCATTGGCTTCCCTTGGGGGAAAAATATTTGTGACACTGGTCCTCATCTTTGCCTGGTAACAACAATGGGATCCAGGCAGCAGATGTCTCTGGGCTATGCCCTGGCCAAGTCCCCATAGCTCCCCGACATCCTGAGTGGCTACTTTGATTGTTAGTGGCCCTTGCCTGAGTTTTGTAAGCATCTGAGTTTGCAGACCCCAAAATGCAGGCGTAGACCCATCCTTTGATGTCTAGAAACCCAATCAGTATTGCACCAGGCAGGAAGGATGGAGCAGTAACAGAGGCAGGTGGAAGGCATCCACCTAATCACACCTGCAGACAAGCAGACTGCTTCTCTGAATGGCACTGGTGGGAGCCAGGCACGTGCCTGGCTCTGCCACCCAGTTTCGGGGCATCTTCTGCAAGCTGGCAGTTCCAAAGAGAGAGCTCTGTGCCCATGCTGCACCCCCATGGCTGTGATTTTAAAGGGTAGTTCTCCCAACCCTTGACCCTTAGTCAGGAAGTACTTTCTAGCTGAGCTTGCACTTCAAAGTAAACTTCACTCATAACTAAATATCGGTTGCTAGGAAGACAGATTTTGCATACTGCCTATGCAGGAAGGCAGGGGATGGATTTCTGGTGGATCAGAGGGTATCCCATTTCCAATTTGTATCTCTAAAGACCTTCTAGACTGGGAAACGTTTAAGAGTTCGCTAGGTAGGAAAAATAACCAGCGATCACTCAGAAAAGAGTATAAATGGAATTTGGGGCTAGGACAATGGCTCAGTAGTGCAATCATAGGACATGAGTTCATATCCCCAACTACAATGCAAAACCCAGGTGTGACCATGCCTGTGTATACTCCGGGCACTAGGGTTGGGGAAAGGTAGAAGCAGGCAGGTCCTGGGGCATTGCTGGATAGTGAGTCTACACAAAGTGACAAGTCCAGCCAGGTTCAGTATGATCACTGCGTCAAAGGAAAAGACACACGATGTGGACCTTCAGCCCTCACATGCACAGGTGTGTGCACTCAAACACATGTGCACATGCCACATACATACACATACCACACATGTACATAAAAACACACCATATACATACACATGCTGCAAATGTGCACAAAAATCGGTCAAAATAAACTGATTTTTGTTTGTTTGTTTGTTTTTTCAAGACAGGGTTTCTCTGTAGCTTTGGAGCCTGTCCTGGAACTCACTCTGTAGACCAGGCTGGCCTCAAACTCACAGAAATCCACTTGCCTCTGCTTCCTGAGTACTGGGATTTAAGGTGTGTGCCACCAACACCTGGCCCAAACCGATAAATTTTTTAAAGACATATGATTTGATCTAGGAGAATAGTCTGATTTAATCCACTTTGAGTTGTCTTGAATGACAACTGTATCAGACTCTGTTGTGTCAATGGGTGACTGAGTCCAGCTACAGCCTGGGGAAGAAGAGACTGCCTCCTGTCCCCTGGCCTCTGCCTGCTTTACTTCTTGCCTCGTTTGCCAGAGTACTCTGCATGTATTTCCACAGCACATGTTGCTCCCATCCTAGGAAGGGTCCTCTATTGTTACTCAGTGCCTTTGCCATTGTGAAAAAAGGTGACACCCGTGTAGTCTTTAAGACAGTGTGTTCTAGGAGTTTGGTAAATGTCTGTGGTGGCAGACTTGTCTCATCTCTAAAAGAGAGGAAGCAGTGGGAAGGCACCGAGGTCTTTACCACAAGCCGAGCTTATACAAGGGCCAGAGAAGAAAGCAGACCTATATTAGGGTCCTGGCAGGGAATCTTCCACTAAGTATTCTTTGCACTGGGTTCTGCAGGATGAAGAGGAGTTTGCTGAGTAGAACAGGGAAAATGTCCAAAGGAGAGGAAAGCAATAAAATCCTTCACAGCTGATCTCAGAAGGGTGAGGCCAAGGAGAGGGCAGATCGAGGTCTAGATATTCCCACAATCCCCAGGGATCCTGCTGTGATGTTAATACTTGTCCCAGGTCCAGATGGATGCTGACATGCTGAGTTTCCAGCCTGCAGGTGCTGCTTGTCTGTGGGACCACAATGAAGCCACAGCACTCAGCCAACAGGCTCTGAGAAAGGGACATGAGGTGGGGGACTTTCCCTGGGAGCCAGCTGGTGATTAGGTGTCAGGCCCTGTCCTGAGGGCCACACAGGTCACCCTCCATGAGCTTCCCAGTATTCTGTGACACGGGTAGTCCTGCAGGAAGCAGGCTGTGTGCTCAGATCCTGCAGCAGCTGTGACAAATGACCACGGGCACGGACTCTTCAATAACACACATTTATTCTCTTACAGTTCCACATGCTGGAAGTCTGAGTGTGTTTTGCAGGCTAAGGCCAAGCGCCCAGCATAAATGTGTTCCTTTAGAGGCTCTTGGGTGTCTGCTGTTTCTAGAAGTATCAATAGTCCTTTTCCTGTGGCTCTTCCTGGATCCCCAGAGCCAGAGCTGGGATGGTTTTTTTTTTTTTTTTCAGGATGCTCACCTTTCTCCTCTGTTCTTATAGACTCTATGACTATGTGGGGACAGTGCAGGAATATCCTTCAGATGGAGGCCAGGTGACTAGAGGCCCTAATTCCACAGCAGACTCACACACTGCACTGTGTGACAGCATAAACAGAGGTATAGGTTGCAGAACAGGAGTGTAGACATTTTGGAAAGTTGTCATTCTGCCTCCCAAGTGGAGTGAATATTTAAAGAATCCTAATACCATCCAGGGTAGTGGTGGCATACACCTTTAATCCCAGCACTTGGAAAGGCAGAGGCAGGTGGATCTGTGAGTTTGAGGCCAGCCTAGTCTACAGAGTGAGTTCCAGGACAGCCAGGGCTACACAGAGAAACCCTATCTTGAAAAAAACACAACCACCACAAAAAAAGGAAGGAAGGAAGGAAAGAAGAAAAGAAAGAGAGAGAGAGAGAGAGAGAGAGAGAGAGAGAGAGAGAGAGAGAGAGAGAGAGAGAGAGAGAGAGAACCTAAAACAGCTCCAGACCACTTCCCTGGAAGGAATTTTAGATTTTTTTAATCCAAAAGAATTACAATGGATGATAAGTAACAGAAAGACAAAAATTAGCAAGGGGGTCAAATAAAATGAAAGAGTGTCTTCCTGTACAAGCATGTGGGTCTCTCCAGAAGGACGGTGCACACTGGTATCTGGAGGCTCCAGACCCTGGCTGGCAATGAAGACTGTCCCTGATCCCCCCTTTACCACCATAACTGTATGATTTTCAGTCTTAAGAGTCCAGTGTGGCTGCCAGAGCACCAGCCACTGCTTTCACATTTCACATATTAAGGTAGCAGATGGCAAAAAAAAAAAAAAAAGAAAAGAAAAAGAAAAAAAAAAAGCCAGGGTAAAGGGCTCCTTGGACTGCTTCCTATAAGATATCACAGCCTTGCTTTAGTCTCAAATGGTAAAAGTTCTTTTCCGTAGCCATAGGTAAGGTACAAGGAATGTTAGACAACTCATCCTCTGTGCTTCTGGGACAAGAAGAAAGGGAAGGAACTAGTGGTGTCTGGAAGGCCTTGAGGCCAGAAGAAGGAGTCAGTGGGTCGCAGAGCTGGTAACAAGCAGTGGCTACAGACATGCAGCTGAATGTTGATTGTGAGGTGGCAGGGGCTTGGCCATTCCTCCATTCTCAGATTGTTTCTCTTGTCCATGTACCCTGCTGGACACCACCTTCGGGAGGCTCGATCACTTGTCCTTGAGTCCCTTGACTGTCACATGGTCTTGCATGTGTCTTGTTTCCCCTGGTGAACTCCAGGCTCATGTGACATTCCGCAAAGCCATCACTCCCAAGGGCATATCTACCCATAACAGAGTGGCACGGCGGGGTTGGCCAGAGAGGGGCCCCACATGTCCATGGCAATGTGGGGCTTCCTGGTTTGTATGTTGGCAGAGTCTCTCTTTGGTGATAGATTTGTGACAGGAGAAGGCTTCCATTGTCTGGGTGTTGTGCGGCATTCATGGGAACACAGATGGCAGATGGACCCAAGTGGAGCCGGAAATGAGTGGCACTTGCCCCTCTCCAAACTCGGGTCTCCGCTGCCCATCAGTTCACTAGTTCAGGCACATGAAAAGATCCAGATATTTTCTTGTACCTCTATTTTTAAGCAGTCACTGTTTCAACCAGGAGGTAAAGCTAGGAACAATGACATATTGGTTTTGCCTCTGCCTGGTAAGTGAATAAGGGGCCGGTCAATGGATCTGGCGAAGGAAAAGAGACAAGGTCTGGTGTGTAACAGTCTCACAAAAGAAAATTACAATGTAAGGAAGGACATCTGATCTGGGAAGGGAGATGGAGGAATGCTGTCTTCTCACTTTAGTAACAGAAACAGAAAGCAGGCAGCTGCCCTGTGGCCTGGGCCCTGGAACAGCAGAGTTCCTCCCAGACTGCCTTCAGTGAAGGCTACTCACATCAGAGGGCCTCTCCCCAGCTCAGGGACACTGTGCCCCACTGGCAGAGGCAGAGCAGGTGAGATGGCTTATGTGTGACAGCGCAGGACACAGAGACTGCCACCTGAGAAAAGGAGCCACGGGTGAGACCCAGGCTGGTGGGAGGCAGGAACACCATATGACAAGGTGTGGTGGCAGGTGTTAGGGAAAGAGTGAGGGTTCAGAGGGTCAGCGGAGGCCTCCCTAGGCACAAGGGCATCTCCACTGGGAACAGGCGGGATGAGAGAGCCCATGTTGGTTGGGGACAGAAGAGACAATGATTCAAGGAAGGATCTACCTCTTCCAGGCAATGGGGATCCCTCTGCTCCTCCAGACAGTCTGTTCAAAGACAGCCCTCTGAAACACCACTGTTGGTGGAGCAATAAGAAAGAGCCACAAATCCTGTGGCCCTAGGACCACAGCTTAAATGGTATCTGAAGCCTTGACCAACAGGGCCACAGGTTGTAGTATCCTGTAGATTTCCCCCACAGCCCTAAGGGCTTCCTGACCTAGATTTTTCCAGTGGCTCCCTCCCCAGGAAAAGGTTGCTCTGGACATTAGGTAGACCTGGCTATGGATCCTGACTGGCTCTAAGGCCTCGGAGCTAGCCTCTCTGAGCCACCTTCTCCTCTGCTGGCAAAGGCAGAGATGACACGCAACCAGCAGCATGCTAGAAGGCTCACATTCAAAAGGGCAAGGCTTACTACACGCAGAAACTCTGATGTTAGCAGATGTCGCTCCCAGGTACGAGTTCTCAGCCATCCATTATTTAGAGACCATGTGCATTACCCAGACACCGACCACTCTGCTATTTTTCAGGCACTTGTCTCTAAGTGATTAAAGTGATACTGATGCTACAGCATCATCCTGATCAATGTCTACAGTCACACTGATTTAAGGGTCTCGTTACAGTCTTAACAACAGCTCCAAATACCAAGCTTAAGGCTAGAGAGATAGCTCCGTCAGTGAAGACTTGCCTGGCAAGCATGAAGGCCCAGTCCAAGTTCCAGAACTGATGTAGAACTCCTGGCATGATGGCATGAGCTTGTAATTCCAGTGTTGAGAAGATGCCTTCCTGGAGAGTTCCAGGCCAATAACCAAGCCCCTTTTCCAAAAGGAAAAGCAAAGTTAATAGTGCCTGAGGAATGACACCTTACAGAGACAGAGACAGAGACAGAGACAGGCAGGCAGACACATACAGAGAGAGACAGAGACAGAGACAGAGACAGAGACACAAAGAGACAGAAAGAGAAATCTTAGCCCAGAAACCACACTCATTGGGTTTGAAAGAAGTGGATGGGGGGGTCCATCCCCAGAACACCTAAGATTCCTGCCTCAGAAGAGCCAAAGAACAGGGGAAAAAAAAGCATAAAGGTTAAAAGTCAACCCATGGAAGTCTCTGGATTTCCAATAGCCTTTTTGGGGTGTCAGGAAGTCTCAAGTCTTAGGATCATGTCTGTCTCCCATCAAGATCATATTATAGGCAACAGTAGGGAGAGAGATGGGGTGGCTGCCCTGATGTGTGCTGTGGATTTGCCAAACTTCCTATGAGCAGTCGGGAGAGGCTGTTCCCCAAACCTCCACCAGAGATAGAGGGTTTGACCCCTTCCTCTCTGTGTTGAAGGGATTTCTCTCCCTGCCTTAGTCTATCAAACCTAAAGATCAACTGCCAGGTATGAAGTATAGTTATGCTTTTGTATCCATGTGGGAATGGTTCCAGAACCCTCCCCAAGGCTCTCACTAGCAAAACCCAAAAAGGCTCAAGTTCTTAAGAAAATAAAGGAGGGGGAAGGAGAGAAGGAGTAGAGGCAAGTAGCCAACACGTATCTCCTGGTATACTTAACCCATCTCTAAATGACTGCTGTCTCCAAGTTTAACTCAAATGCTATGTAAAAAGTTACTCCAGGATGTCATTAGGGAATGAGAACAAAGAAAGTGTTTGAATGAGGTCACTGTAGTGCAAGTTTTAATAATATATGTGACCTGTGGTTAGTTTAATCTATGGATGTGCAATCCCCAAAGCCAGACAACTGACTGTCTTTGCTTCTGGAGGAAGTGTCCAGGTGTCTCAGGAGTGACAGTTCCTGGTCAGAGAGGCAAAGGGGACAACTGTGTCACAAAGGTGACAGCCTCCTTGTAATGCCTAGTGACAAAAGAATTCAGGGAAAACAGGGATAATGTGCCTTGAGGGCCTAAAGATGGCATCTTGGTTTCTTTCCCTGGTGCTGTGATAAAAATTACTTAAGTTGCTGATGGGTGGTGGCACATGCCTTTAATCCTAGCATTCAGGAGGCAAAGGCAGGCAGATTTCTGTTCATTTGAGACCAGCCTGGTCTACAGAGCAAGTTCCAGGATAGCTAGTACTGTTACATAGAGAAACCCCATCTGGAAAAAGAAATAAATAAAGTAGAATAAAAATGTACCCGACTTGAGAAAGAAAGGATTTCCTGTGGCTCACAACTGACAGTTTAGCCAGCCCATCATGACAGGGAAGTCAAGGCAGGACCTCGGAGCAGATGGATACATCACACTCACCATCAAGAACTAGAGAGGAACAAATGTATGCATGATAGTGCTCTGCATGCCTTCTCCATTCAGCGAAACCCAGGGGATGGCCTGGCCTACAATGAAGATGAGTTCCCCACGTCCATTGACACAGATGAATCCTCTGCATTCCCAAAGATCCAGGAAATTTTAGCTTCTCATGCTGACATTTCTGGCATGATAGCAATGCAGGTGTTGGTTGCTTCTAAGAGAACACAAGCCAACGATGGTTCCCTTCGTATGCTGGCTAGACCACTTAGATTCACAAGCATCCCCTCCTGCCTCATTCATAAAGAACACACTGAATTTGGAGTGTTGAACTTCACCCCAAGAGGGCTTCCTCCATACATCAAGCACTGTCTTGTTAGATCCTAACCCTCTGACAAGAGCTGTCATGATTCCTTCCACCACGGAACATGTCGACACGTTAGTAAGGCTATAAACTAATTACTGGGCATTAATGTGGGGCAGTGAAATAAATCACAGCGTCCCTTGTCGATTTAGCATTGAGAAGTCAGGAAGGGAAATGGGATACCTCCCAACAAGAGCCCAAAGCTAGTGCCTGTCCTTCAGAGGGACCCAAATGCTGTGAGCTCCCTGGACCCAAGCGCCCCTTTGGGATGTCAGTCTCAGGGAAGTAACTACTCTCACAATGAAGCTGATGAGATTTTAATAGCTGGACAGATGGCCTGAGGGGTGGGGGGGAGAGAATTGGAAAAAATGAGGGAAAAAACTTGCATAGTTTTCCTTTAATTAAAAGTGAGGCAAGAACCTGCCATGCTGCGAAGATGCATCACCGCTGTCAGTGTTCTCAAGTTGAGTGTCTTCTTTTTAATAACTGCATGATTGGGCATCAATTATAAACTAGGGCAGTAGTCACAAACAAATCAGAGGTTAGACATGCCCACTGGCTTCCCATACAATTACTGTTATTTTTATATCATTTGTTTTTCAATTTAGTTATGAGCCCACATAATCAAGTTGCTGTCATTATGCATGCAATCTAGTTTATGTAGGATTCTTCCCTGCCCATCTTCCCAAGGTCACCGGGTTCCAGCATCCCACCTCTGAGCCACCAACATTTCTAAAAATCTACACCAAGGAACCTGGGAGGAAGGAGAAAATACAAAGAAAAGGAAAGCTTAAAAGAGAAAGAAATGCATTTTTATATTATTTTATCCTCACTACAACCATGTGGGCCCAGCTTTAAAATCTCATTTTGCAGATGGACAAGCTAAGTAGCCAAGAAACTATGTATAACCCCTTCACAGCTGACAAGCAGCGGTGGGGCTGGGTTTTGGCTGCCCTCTGCCCACTTCCCTAGCTCCGGCATAGAGTCTAGGCCCCATATCGTCTCCAGGTATAAACCAAGGTGTAGGAACTTCCCCCATCTGTGGGGAAAAATGAATTGTCTCAGAGCATTCTTAAAGTTTTTAAAAGGACATAAAATCACGTGGGGATTTTTCCTCCTTCCCTGCCTGTGTCACAGTTACCAAATGCAATTATCAACCGCCCTCGCTGGATGAGTGAGGTAAAGATGAGCAGAGTAGAGAGAGGGTGGGCCCCAGGAGCAGGCAACTGCAGAATCCTCCCACTGAAGCAGAGATGAACCCTGTAAGGAAGTGTGGTGACAAAATAACATTCCAACAATCCCAAAGATTGTATGGGTGCCAACAGTACAGGAAGGTCAGAGAGGCATTTTCTTCATTCCCTTCCCAACCCTGGCTCTGACTGGATCACTTAGATCCCCTTCCCCATCATGCAAAAAGGAATCTCTGGACTTGGGGTGTTGAACTTCACCCCAAGAATATTTAATGTGAGCCCTGGGACTAAATTAGAGTTCCTTGTCTGTGCCGCAGGAGTAGCCAACAAGGGGTCATAGGACACCTCCCGGGAGTGCCTGCCATTCACAGACATTCAGATACCAGCAGGTCTCTGTTTTACGGGTGTCCCTCTGGAATGCCACACTGTGTGTGGGAAGCAAGCACCCAGAGCATCCTCCTAGCATGGGCTGGCCTCCAGGCACTAACGTAAAGACCCGATTTCACTGGAGTCTCACCATGCAGTACGGTGAAATTCCCACTGACTGGATGAGACAGCAAAGAAGTTGGGTGATATCAGCACAGTTCTTCCCCCAAGATGAGTAATCAGAGGGGCTTGGTATGAAACTCTGGCCCACAAATGGATTTCAAGCACAAAATCCATCAGTGTCGGAGTTTGATCAAAGGCAAAAGAAAGCACCGGGCAATGCCAGGGTGAGTCCTGAAGGGAAAGGCTGTGGACTTGACTCCTTGCGGCCTGAAAGCTGAGGGCCAGCATTAACCTGGTGAACACTGAAGGGGTGGACACTGTGCAGCTCGGTCTGTAAAAGGCCTGGTGTCAGTTCAGAATGAGTACAGAGAATCTAAATTCTCCTTGCTTCAGATGCCCTTCTCCAAGTTGTTTCTAGCAAGCAAGGTCTGCATGACTTGTAGGCCTTTGGAAGTGTGCTGCATGTCAGCCTCAAGGGAGATGGAAGAATGAGAAAAAGCAAGGGAAGACCCGGAGGACACGGGAAACAAAGGGAAGGAAAGTTGCTAAGCCACAAACGGCTAACACATCCATAGAGAAAACAGTTAAATACTTAAAAACAAACACAAGGGAGCTGAGACGGGGCTCAGTGGACAGAGTGCTTGCCTAATAATCATGAAGTCTGGGTTCAGTCTTCAGTGTCACCTAGGAACTGGGGGTGGTGGTACAAATCCATCATCCTAGCACTTCAGCGGTGGAGGCAGGGGCATCAGAACTTCAGGGCCAACCTTGACTAGGTATCATGTTTGAGCCCAGCCTGGGATACAAGGTATTTTGTCTCAAAAAAATGAAATAAATAGGGGCTACATCTTCTATTTTTCATCATTATTTTCAAAGACTTCATTTATAAATAAAAGGGCTGGTGTAGATGAAGAGGCAAAGTGAAGAAAAGGGTGCTTCAGGTGTGGTGATGGTGATGAAGGTGATACCTGAGTGTGGTGATGGTGGTGGAAGTGATACCTGAGTGTGGTGATGGTGGTGAAGGTGGTACCTGAGTATGAGGAGGAGGAGAAGGAGGAGGAGGAGGAGGAGGAGGAGGAGGAGGAGGAGGAGGAGGAGTTTGATGATGGTGGTGAAGGTGGTAGCTCTGAGTGTGATGGTGCTGGTGAAGGTGGTACCTGAGTGTAGTGATGGTAGTGAAGGGTTGAGTGTGATGATGGTGGTGAAAGTGGTAGCTCTGAGTGTGGTGATGGTGATGAAGGTGGTACCTGAGTGTGGTGGTGGTGATGATGATGATGATGATGATGATGATGATGATGATGATGATGATGGAAGTGTTAGCTCTGAGTGTGATGATGGTAATGATGACTGGGATGAAGGCCAAGGTGAAGAAAGTGGTGATGGCTTCTACAACAACTGGAACTTTTATCATCACAATAATGAACATTTAAAATAATTCTTTGCCACATCCCAAACCTTTCATCTGTGACTACTTCATTTTGGAAAGAAAATTGTGCGTTTTCCCAAACAGCAGCATTTCTCATCTTAATCCCACCCTGAGTGTCACCTGGACTCAGGTGAGCAGGCATCTGGCAGTTACTTTGTCTCATTGCTTACATAGACAATTACAAAGGGAGAAACACATGAGAGAGATGAGGGGAATAGCACAAAGCCCTTTTGGTCCCCCTTCCACTCCTTGCTACCACTCCATGTTTATCTGCATAATCAGTCCCTGAAAGTGGCAATGCTTAACTAATTGTTTGGCAGCTTTTCTAACTATGAGTAAATTAAAAATCATTTGTGATGACTGACACATATTTACTTAATAGGAAGACCATGGAAAGCCTTCTTCAGTCGCCTCTTAAAGAGTTTTACTGGTCTGAGGACCTGAGGAGAAGGTGCTCCGGGTGGGACATTGGTCCCTTTCCATGAGTTCATACAAAAAACCTGATCCCCTGACCTGCTGCCTGGTCACACTTCACCATAACTAATCACAGATCATTTTTATTATTTTTAAATGCAAGCACTGGCAGATAGGCAACCGACAAAATTATTTCTTTAAAAATAACCTAATAACAGAATCTCAGATGAAGGCGCAGGCAGCTGCACGGTTTCCTCTGGCCATAGCAGGTGTGGTGGTAATTGCCTGTGCAGGGCTGGGCTGCAAACTGTAATTGGGAACACTGGCATTGTGAGTGGCCTTGACATTTCAATAGTGACCTGGCAGGCATGTCCTTGGGAAGAGGCTGTGTGGTGAGGTCCAAGACGGGAGCAGAGTTTGAGGCATGACCTCTGGGAACACACCTTGGAGAAAGGACACTGCTGAAGTGGAACTGGGTCTTCCCTGTCCTGGAGAGGCGGGTGCTGTGTGGCCTTGGGGAGAAGAACATTGATCCAGCGCCAGTCTGTGTGGGGAAACGGAGGAACAGGTGTGTCGAGGCCAGGGGGTAGAAGTGAGGTGGGGCTGTAGCGTGAGAGTGGAGAGTGGGGGTGACTGCATGTGCATGGGGAGGGATGGAGGCAAACTGGGTCATGTCTTTGTGGAAGTGGTAGAGAAGTGGGTCAGAACTGTGGGGGAGAAGGCTTGAGAATTGGGCCGAGTCTTTGGATAGAAGGGGGAAGTGGGTCAAATGTAATGTGTGTGGAAAGAAGGAAGGGAGAAGGGGAGATTGAAAGTGGGCTGGCTCCCTCCAACCAAAAGAGAAGCAGGTTGAGGAAGCAGCTTGGATCTGCAGCCTTCGTAAAGAATGAAGACGGGACATCCGGTCACTTCCTCCTGACCCCACTGATGTGCTGACTCCCCTCATGTACCAGTAGACTCTCTTACACAGAATCCTGAGGGTCAGCTATAGCAGAATGCTTTTCAGTCTTCACTTAACTGGCCAACCCACATTTGGATTTAAGGAAGTCAAAATTCCAGAACTTTCCTTGGCCTTATGTTGCCTAGGACATTAAGCCTGGCCACAGTGGCTCTCCCCTTAGCCCCAGTGAATCAACGCACTCATGACACACTTGTCTCCTTCTAGCTGTTGGCATTGTTACCTGACTAGCAGCCTTAGAACACATTGTGTCGATAGAGCTGAGTAGTACATTCATTTTAGTAGCTTCCAAACTGGCGTTGTACAAATCCGCACAGTCACAGAGAAGTCAGACCACAATTCTTAAAATGACACTTAAAAGAAATGGAGTTTTATTAATCAGCTCAACTCCTATTGGCTGCTTGGCTGAATAGAACTGTTCTCCAAGCAGAAAGAGAACGTGCAATTCACAACTTGACTGTGGCACTCCACAGAGGCATTGTCAAGTGCATAGACCTGCATTACAAGTAAAAGGCAGCAGCGTGGGGAGGCCTGTGCCTGCGTATGTTTTTCTGGCAATTTGAGCTTTGCTTGTAGAACATGTGGGTCGAGTAAGGTTTCTACAGAAACACGTCCTCATGCCCCTCACTTTCCTTGGGGATCCACACATAGAGCTCTACCGAATCTCATCAGACCAGGGCATATTGATTAGATCTGCATCTTGGCTTCTAAGAACTGTCTTAATTGACATGCATCATGGTGATGAATAGATCAACTTGTAATAGGCTTGCATGGTTATATGGACTACTTTGGCCTTCCCCATAGCAAGATAATTACCAAGACAGGACAAGGATAGGAAAGCCATACCCTCTCCTGTAGGTGTCAGGGAACTGGATGCTAGAAACAGGAACACAGAGCATCCTGTCCTGTAGATGGTATTTGGTGGTGTTCTGGATTTATAGGGATGGATGCTGGTTAAGTAGACTTTCAGTTCAATCATTTGGCGCTGTCTTTTGTTTGTTTTGTTTTGTTTTTCCTAGATATAGTTTCTTTGTATAGCGCTAGCTGTCCTGGAACTAGCTCTTATACACCAGAGGAACTAGTTCTTATAGACCAGGCTGACCTCGAACTCACAGAGATCCGCCTGCCTCTGCCTCCCGAACGCTGGGATTAAAGGCTTGTGCCACCACTGCCCAGCTGACTGTTCTTGATTTAGAAGGATTTTGCAGATTCTGCAAGCCTCTTCCAGAAAGTGCAGAGAGAAAGAGGTGACTAAAAAGAGATAGTTACCTCTGTGATTAAAATCAAACCTGTTTCTTTAGTGGGGTTATTTTCAGTCATTCATTATGATGTCTCCTCTGAAGCAGAGGCTATTGGATACAGAGAGACATTCGCACCAAAGGAAGGAAAAGAAACAACACTGAAGTCACTCTCTTTTCAGTTTCGGGTAGATTTGGTGCTGACAAAAGATACACACAGAACACACACACACACACACACACACACACACACACACACACACACACACACACACACACACAACTTCATAGCAGAAACAGCAGCAAAAACAGCTCCATCAAGTCACACAAGGAAATGAGGCCCTTGCCATTTTTCTTCCCAGGACATTCACTAAGATTTGCCTGGCAGATGTTCCCAGGCAGTGAGTGGGGTACCAGAAATAGTACTGGATAAGAAAGTGGATCATCTGGGCTAGAATCTTTCTGTGTCTTCCACTTCTAAGCATTGTGAGCTTGGCCGGGGCTCTTACTCTTTCAGCCCCCATTTCCTCTTCTGTAAGAGGAAAGAGGTAGCTGATGGCTGTCTAGGTAGCCACCCACAGTTTACTATGATGCCCATCCTGCCAGCCACTGCAGGCCATGCCATCCTTGCAATCCACACCCAAGGTGTTCATAGGTGTGTGGGTTGATATCGGGGCCTTCTATTCAATTCCATTGGTCCACCTGTCGATTTTCATGCCAATTATTGTAGCTCTATAGCAGAACTTGAAGTCAGGGATGGTAATGCCCCCAGATGATCCTTTATTATACAAGATTGTTTTGCCTATCCTGGGTTTTTTGTTTTTCCATATGAAGTTGAGTATTTTTCTATCAATGTCTGTGAAGAATTGTGCTGGGATTTTGATGAGGATTGCATTTTGGTAGGATTGCCATTTTTACTATGTTATCCTACCTATCCAAGAGCATAGGAGATCTTTCCATTTTCTGATATCCTCTTTAATTTCTTCCTTTAAAAACTTGAAGTTCTTGTCATACTGGCCTTTCACTTGTTTGGTTAGAGTTACCCCCAAAATATTTTGTTATTTGTGGCTATTGTGAAAGATGATGTTTCTCTGATTTCCTCAGCCTATTTGTCATCTGTATATAGGAGGGCTACTGATTTTTTTAGTTTATCTTATATACTGCTACATTACTGAAGATGTTTTTCAGTTGTAGGAGTTCTCTGGTAGAATTTTGGGGGTCACTTATGTATACTACCATATTATCAGCAAATAGTGAAAGTTTGACTTCTTCTTTTCCAATTTGTATCCCTTTGGTCTCCTTTGTTGCCTTATTGCTATAGCTAGAACTTCAAGTACTATGTTTAATAGACATGGAGAGAGTGAACAGCCTTGTCTTGTTCCTGATTTCAGTGGGATTGCTTTGAGTTTCTCTCCATTTAGATTGATTTTGGCTCTTGTGTTACTGTATATTGCTTTTATTATGTTTAGGTATGTTCCTTGTATCCTATTCTCTCCAAGACCTTTATCATGAAAGGGTATTAAATTTTGTCCAAGGCTTTTTCAGTATCTAGTGGGATAATCGTGTGAGGTTTTTTTCTTTGAGTTTATTTATATGGTGGATTACATCTCTGGGATGAATCCTACTTAGTCGTGGTTTTTCTAACTTGTTCCTAAATTCAGTTTGCCAGTATTTTATTGAGTATTTTTGCATCTATGTTCATGAGGAAAATTAGTCTGTAATTTTCTTTCTTAGTTGTGTCTTTGTGTGTTTTGAGTATCAGGGTAACTGTAACCTCATAAAAAAGATTTTGGCAATGTTTCTTCTGTTTCTATTGTATGGAATAATTTGAGGAGTATTGATATTATATTTTCTTTGAACATCTGGTAGAATTCTTCACTGAATCCATCTGGGCCTGAGCTTTTCTTTTGGTTGGAATACTATTGATAACTGTTTCTATTTTCTTAGGGGTTATATGTGTATTTAAGTTGTTTATCTGTTCTTGGTTTAATTTTGGTATTTCATACTTATCTAAAAAATCATTCATCTACTTAAAGTTTTCCAATTTTGTGGAGTACAGGTTTTTTGAAGTATGACCAGATAATTCTTCAGATTTTCTAAGTGTCTGTTGTTATGTCTCCCTTTTCATTTCTGGTTTTTTTAATTTGGATATTCTCTCTGTCTTTTGATTAGTTTGGATAACAGTTTATCTATTTTGTTGTATTTCTCAAAGAACCAACTCTTTGTCTCATTGGTTCTTTGCATTGTTTTCTTTGTTTCTATTTTATTGATTTTGGCCTTCTATTGACTATTTCTTGCTGTCTACTCATTCTGGGTGAGTTTGCTTCTTTTTTTCTAGCGCTTTTAGTTGTTCTGTTAGTGCACTAGAGTGGGTTTTTTCCAGCTTCTTTATGTAGGTATTTAGTGCTATGAACTTTCCTCTAAGCGTTGCTTTCATTGTTTCCCATAAGTTTGGGTATGTTATGCTGTCATTTTAATTACATTTTAGGAAGTCTTTTATTTCTTTCTTTATTTCTCCCTTGCCCCAGTGGTGGTTTAGTTGATCATTGTTCAATTTCCAGGAGATTGTGGGCTTTCTGTAATTAATGTTGATGTTGAATTCTAACTTTAAGCTGTGGTTCTCTGATAGGGTACAGGTGTTTATTCCTGTTTATTTATGTGTTTGTTTGTTTGTTTTGTATCTGTTGAGGTTTGTTTTGTTACCGAGTGTGTCAGTTTTTGAGAAGGTTCCAGGAGGTGCTGAAGAGAAAATATATTATTGTGTTTGGGTGGAATGTTCTATAGATAGCTGCTAAATCCATTTGAGTCATAACCTATGTTAGTTCCATTACTTCTCTGATAAGCTTCTGCCTAGCAGATCTGTCCAGTGGTGAGAGTGGGATGTTGAAGTGTCCCACTATTAGTGTGTGGGGCTTGATTTGTGATTTAAGCTTTAGTAATGTTTCATTTACAAACGCAGGAGCCCTGTGTTTGAGGCATAGATGTTCAGAATTGAGATTTCCTCTTCATGGATTTTTCCTGTAATGAATATAAAATGCCCTTCTTTATCTTTTTTGACTGATTTTAGTTTGAAGTCTATTTTGTTAGATATTAGGACAGCTACACCAACTTGTTTCTTAGGACCATTTGATTGGAAAAAACTTTCCCAACCCTTTACTCTGAGGTAATGTCTGTGTGACTTTGAGGTGTGTTTCTTGTAAGCAGAAGAAGGATGGATTCTGGTTTGTATCCAATCTGTTATCCTATGTCTTTTTACAGGAGAATTGAGAACATGTATATTAATGGATATTAATGACCAGTGATTACTAGTTCCTGTTATTGTTGTTTTTGTTGGTGGTGGTGGCATTGTGTGTTCAGTTCCCTTCTTTGGGATTTGCTACTTTAAACTCATCCATTTTCTGTGTTCTTGAGGACATATGTGATTTCCTTGAGTTGGCATTTTCCTTCTGGTACTTTCTGTAGGGCTGGGATTGTGAGTAGGCATTGTTTAAATTTAGTTTTATCATGGAATATCTTGTTTTCTCCATCTATGGTTATTGAAAGCTTTGCTGGGTAAAGTATCCTATACCAGCATCTGTGGTCCCTTAGTGTCTGCATAACCTCTGACCAGGATCTTCTGGCTTTCATTGTTTCTGTTGAGAAGTCAAGTGTAATTCTTATAGGTCTGCCTTTATATGTTACCTGGCCTTTCTCCTTTGAAGCTCTTAATAGTCTTTCTTTGTTCTGTATATTTATTGTTTTATTAGCTGATGAGGGGACTTTTTTTGGTCCAGTCTATTTAGTGTTCTGTAAGCCTCTTGTATTTTCATAGGCATTTCCTTCTTTAGGTTGGGAAAGTTTTTTTCTCTATAGTTTTGTTGAATGTATTTTCTATGCCTTTGAGTTGGACTTCTTCTCCTTCTTCTATATCTATGTTCTTAGGTTCGGTCTTTTTATGGTGTCCCAGACTTCCTGCATGTTTTGTGTTAAGGATTTGTTGGATTTAAATTTTTCTTTAGCCAATGAATCTATTTCCTCCAAGTTACCTTCAATGCCCGAAATTCCCTCTTCCACCTCTTGTAGTCTGTTGTCTGTGCTTGCATTTGTGGTTCTGGATCATTTACCCAATTTTCCATTTCCAGAATTCCTTCAGTTTGTATTTTCTTTATGCCTCTATTTCAGATTTCACGTCTCGAATCATTTCCTTCACTTGTTTGATTACTTTTTATTTTTTTAAGGGATTTGTTGATATCTTCCAACTTTTGTTTGTCTTTTCCTCCATTTCTTTAAGAGTTTTTTTCATTTCCACTTTAAGGGCAGCAATCATCCTCATGAAGTTATTTTAAGTCATTTTCTTGTACTTCCTCTGAGTTGGGATGCTCAGGTCTTGCTGTTGTAGCACCATCCATTTCTAATGGTGCCGTTTGAGTGTGTTCTTGCCTTGTTGTCTCTTCCTCTAATCGGTATAGGTGGAGCTTGTGCTTCAGGGGTTCTCTCTTTCTCCAGCTGGTATAGTTGGGGGCTGTGGCTCTGTTGATCACTCCTTCAGGCATGAGTAGAGCTGAGCTTCCTGTGAATGCTTCTCCTGGCATAAGTGGGCCCGGTGCTCAGGTGTGGGTGGGGCTACAGCTCCAGTGGAAGCTCCTCCTGTTGGAGGTGTAGGTGGGGCTGAGGGTCCAGTGGTCGATGTAGCAGCTGGGTATCTCCACTGAGAAATGGCCGTGGATGCTGGCAGGGACACAGGTGCTCTTTCCCAGAGAAACTTTTTGTGATAGTTTCTGGAAGCTACTGCTGGAAAGCACTGCTGTTGCTTCACCCTGTGATCACTCCTCACTCCTGGGGCTGAGGAGAACACTGACTTTCGGGGCAAAAACCTTCCCCTCTGTCACTCATACAGTGAGTGGCAGAACCAACCTCTCTTTTTCCCTCCTCATTCTCAAACATCTGCCTGTAGAAACAGTTGTGGTCAGGAGTATCAAGCTCAGAAACAAGGGAACTGGCTGAGGGCAAGAATGAGTCACAGCTTAACTGAGAACTGGGCCCTTCAGAGCCCACACACTAGTCAGACAGGCCAGCCTTCATCTGGCAGTGAACACTGAAATTCAATCCATCTCAACAAGCCTCGTTGTGTCTGATAAGCTGTGACTCCTGGGTCCAACACCATATAGTGAGATGCTCCATCCTGCAAGTTAACACACAAGGATCATGTGACTCATAGGATGGAATGTACCTGATCCCTTGACCTAAAAGCTGATCATAGCCTGTGTTGACTGGTGGAAGATGAGGCTCTGTACTGCTATCTTTTAATTAATGGGCCACTTCATAAGCCACCTGGCTATCCTCTCTCCAACCCCAAGAATAAAAGCCCCAGAACATGCTTAGGAGTCCTACACTATCATAAATGACTAATTTGGGTCATGTCACTTGACCACTGAAGCAGGTTCTAGACAGGGTTTCTCTGTGTAACAGCTCTGGCTGTCCTGGAATCTGCTCTGTAGACCAGGCTAGCCTCAAATTTGGAGATCCACCTGCCTTTGCCTCCTGAGTGCAGGGATTCAAGGTGTGCACCACCACAGCCCGGCTCACAATTGATTTTGCAATGAAGAAACTGAGACTCAGAGAGATTAATTTACTTGGTCAAGGCCACACAGCCAAGCAACAGAGAGCAGGGACTGAGGTCATCACTCACTCTGGTCTCCATCTCCCTCCTCCTTGTAGTGCAGAACAGAAACCAGTTCTCTGTCTCAGGAAGCATACTGCCTGGGCCCAGCCCAGCTCTTGTGGTGGTCTACATTAGGTCTCAGTTACCCTGTCTGCAAAATGAGGCTCTAAAACAGTCTTCATCATGGGCATGGTTTTAGGATTAAGTGAGTTCAGCCACAGTATACCATATGAAATGGGAGCTAGGTGAGGTACAGTCATTTTCCCATGGCCACTTCTCCCAGATGGCCACCCTCCCTGTGCCCAGAAGCCAGTCTGGATCTGAGGATACCACATGGTATCCTCAGCCAGGACCAAAGTCATCCCACAGAGAGAAACTACAGTAGAGGAGTTTCGGGCCAAGCATGGTCATTCCCAGGTCAGAGAATCGACAGCTACCCTGGGCCCATCCATAATTACATGTAACAGTGAGATGCACAGGGGCTAGGTGACCAGGTGGCCTTGTCCTTCCTCACCTGGGAATGCCTTCCTAGTTCCCGAAGTCAATTCTCCAGCAGGCCCAGGTCCTTTGACTTCTTGGAGTGACTGGTGAGTTGTTCAGTAAACTGTGGAGGAATTAGTATGGAGGTGGCAACCTCTGGTGAAAAGGGCAAAAACACTTTTCCCCACCCTGTGGTCACTTTCCTCTGAAGCAGGCAGATGGTAGTTTTCCTTTGCTCTTGAGGCCAGCCTCCCGTGATGCAAGTGGCTCTCCCCTTGGCTTCTCTCTGCCTACTTCCCATCTGCCATTCCAGCAGAAAGGTCCTTCGTTCATTGGGCACACCCATTCCACAGCATGGAGGAATTTGTAAATGAGATCAGTGATATATTCTGTGAGATGTTCGCTTTGTGGGCAGGCTACTGTCAACACAAAGGTTTTAAGGACAGTTCTGACATTAAAGTTCAGAGGGTTTATTTCCAATCTTTTCCATCTTCTCCAAATTCTTGCTAGCTACTCAGATATATCAACCACCTCCTTCCCTTTTGTTGACCCCTTCCACACTCCCTCCTGCCCTGTTGCCTCTGTTGTCTGGGAAATTCTGTAGTTACCCCATACACATTCTGAATATCCTACCACAGCAGAAGCCCTGTGCTTAGAAATCAAAACCTGGGTGTTAGTGGCACACGCCTTTAATCCCAGCACTCGGGAGGCAGAGGCAGGCGGATCTCTGTGAGTTGGAGGCCAGCTTGGGGCTACAGAGCTACCCTGCTTCAAAGAACCAAAAAAAGGAGGAGGAGGAGGAGGAGGAGGAGGACAAGGACGAGGATGAGGACGAGGACGAGGATGAGGAAAAGGAAAAGGAAAAGAGAAAAGAAAAATAAATTAAAACCAAACATTAGATATCATCTTGAGCCTGTGAATTGAAGCTTTCAGCCCTTGGATTTGCTTCCTAATCCTCAATGTGCACACATCAGCAGGGTCCGATGGACGATAGGTTCAGCAAGTGTGAATAAGAAAACACTGTGGGGACCCCCATACCTAAAAGAAAGCCCTAACTAGGTATGCCGGCACAGGCCTTTAATCTCAGCACTCAGGAGAGACAGAAGCAAGGAGACCTCTGAGTTTGAGGCAAGCCTGGTCTACAAAGTGAGTTCCAGACCAGGGCTACACAGTGGGACCCTGTCTCAGAAGAGGAAAGGGAAGAGAGAGAAAATTAGATGACATACTACAGAGCCTTAAGGATGACTAACAATGTGAGCTGAGGTCTGTGCTAACTTGCTCGCTCTTGCCCTGAGTCTGAGGAAATGATTCACTCTGTCTAAGAATGTGCCACGTTTCTGTCACTTGTCACTTGTGACTGTCACTTGTCCCCTCTTTCATGCCTTTTGCTGAAGTTGTCACTGACATGTGTCTGTCCACCTTCAGTCCCATTTCTAACCTCTCAGCCCCATGAGTGCACTGTCTCTCTCCTCTCTTCAAAAGGGCAGGTCATTTTGCCCTGTATCAGAAGGCCCAGAAGAAACTGGGGTCCCCCTTTGATAGCAGACAATCTGGGTCCTTAATAGGCCTGTGAAACTGATGGAACCCTATCTTAGAAACAAAGGAGGCCAGGGTCCCTGCAGACAATGGGGCCAAGCATGCAACTTAGAACTCAGCTACCACTTCCATGTGTTCCAGGAAACTCAGCCAGTTCTTGTCTTTGGACAACAGGAAGGTTTTAAGCACAGCTCATACTGCCTGTCAGTGAGTCAGTGCTCGAGAGAAGACCAGGGAAGGAGGGAAGGAACAGTGGGTCAAGTGCTTGCTACTCGAGCATGCAGACTTTTCATTGCACATGCCATATAAAAGCCAAGCATGGTATAATATTCCTGTAACCCCAGTTCTGGTGGTGGCACAGGAAGACATTGATCTTGGGGGTTTGCTGGCCAGCTAGTCTAGCAGAAATGTCTGGCTCCAGATGGAGTGAGAGACCCCCATCTCAAAAACAAAAAGGTGGAAGGGCCAGTGAGATAGCTCAGGGCATAAAAACACTTACCACCAAGCCTGATGACCTAAATGATCCCCAGTACCCACATGACAGAAGTTGAAAACAGACTCCTGAAAGTTTATGCACACACACACACACACACACACAACACACACACACACACACACACACACACACACACACACACACAAGAGGAAGAAATCTAACTTGGTCTCCACACCTACACCACCCTAACTTCACAAATTATTTGAGAGAGAGAGAGGGAGAGAGAGAGAGACAGAGAGAGAGAGAGAGAGAGAGAGAGAGAGAGAGAGAGAGAGAGAGAGAGAGAGAGAGAGAGAGAGAGAGAACACAGACATGCCTGAAGACGCTGGGGAGATGGGTTTGAGCCTCACTCTGATGCACAGGGAACGCCTAAGCCTGTAATCACCCATCAGTCACAGCCTTCATCAAGCAGGTGCCACTTGGAAACCATAGGCCTGGCAAAAGGCTATGAATTATTTAAACCAATCAGCTGTCAATGAGGGGAGCCGTTCTGGGGTCAAATCCAAGGGGAACACAGAGTGGCATTTTTCAGCCTACTCAGAGATTGTCAGATTAATTTTTACTTATTTATTTCTGACCTTACAGAAAATGTATTACCACAAGGTCAAAGCATTTCTCTTCATATGTAATTTTAGAACTTCAGAAATAGAGAGACAGAAACTAGTTGAGTAAAAGAGCATAGATGTGGGCTGGGCCTGTAATTCTGGCTGCCCTGACTGCCCTAGGGCAGATAGCTTAAGCACTAGAGTTGAGAGTTTACCAGGGTCCCCTTGGAGCACAGACATTGGGAGCTGCTCTGGATGGACCTTCAGGCAGCAAAGCACAGGTGAAGGGCCAAAGCCCCTCTATCCTGTTACCAAGACAGCTGTTCCCCTCTGTGTGTCTCTCCCGCTCCCTCCGCCCTCCCTTCTTCCCTCCTCGCTCTCCTTCCCTCCATTCTTTCCCCTCTCTTCCTTTTCCGTTCCTTCCCTCTCTCTATCTCCATGGTCTCACTTATAGCCCAAGCTAGCCTGAAATTTTCTATATAACCCAGGCTGGCCTCACACTTCCAGTAATCCTCCTGCCTCTGCCTCTGAGTGCTGGGCTTCCAGGTATGCACCACCAAACCCAGTTAGGAAATCATCATTTTCCTAACAGCCTAGGACTTGTGCAGCTCTAGGTCTAATTCCAACTGCACTCCCATAGCCCTCCAAAAGGATGGGCTGGGCTGGGGAAATGGGCAGCAGTGGAGCACCGAACAAGCCCTGTATGCTACCCCATCATAGCCCCAAATTCAAGGCGATAGATCACCCCTGGTCTACCTGGGACACACACAGAGATGTGCAGTTGTATCAGTGGGTACCCCTACCTGGCTTCTCCTTAATTATCTTTCCATGGTTGCTGCCCAACCAGCATCCAGAGTTAGTCACAGGACCTGGTGTATGCTGAATGACTAATAAATTTTTGCTGTGAGTAGTCTGAGTGAATGAAGGCTGTAGAGAGGTGCTTACAGTTAGATACACATTCTGTAGAAGCTCAGTCAGGGAGACTTGATCCCCACTCCACACTGCAGTCTAAATACGGGAAGAAATCAATCTCTTGAACACACAAGCCACACATAATACACCCCTGCATGTATTATGAACACACACACACACACACACACACACACACACACACACACACACACACACCAGCACATGCAACCACTGGGCAGCCAAACACTAAATCAGGTGGTTAGGCTCTTTCTGTTTTGTTTTTTGTTTTTAGAACAGGGTCTCAATATGTACCCCTGGCTGTCCTGGAACTCCTCTGTAGACTAGCCTGGCCTCAAACTCAGAGATCCACCTGCTTCTGACTCCCAAGTGCTAGGGTTAAAGGTGTGTGCCACCACAGCCCTGCATGGTTAGGGCTCTTGAGTGCACATTCAAAGAGAATTTTCTGGCAGAGTCTAGACCTCAACCGCATCTTCAAGGGATAAACTTGAGGCCATCTTGGGGAGAAAGGGGAGAATGGTGTTTAATTTTATGTTCTGACTTAACTGACCTAAGGGATACCCATGTCACAATACAAATGCACCTGAGTGTGTGCGTGTGTGTATGCAACTGTGTGTGAATGTGTGTGTGTGTGAATATGTGTATGTGTGGGTGAATGTGTGGGGGTGGGTGGGGGTGGTGTGTGAGTGTATATGTGGTGTGTGTGAGTATGTGTATGAATGTGTGTAAGTGTATGTGAATGTGGTGTGTGTTAGTGGGTGGTATGTGTGTGAGTGTGTGTGTGTGGTGTGTGTGTGTGACTGTGTTTGTAACGTGTGTGAGTTTGTGAGTGTTTTGTGAGTGTGTATATGTATGTGAGTATATGTATGTAAGTGTGTGTATGTGTGTGAGTGTGGCTGTATATGGGTGTGTGTATGACTTTGTGTGTGTGTGTGTGTGTGTGTGTGTGTGTGTGTGTGTGTTTCTAGAAGAAATTAGAATCATTGGACTTGGGTTTATCAATGTGGGTGGGCACTATCCACCACCAAATAGGAAGAAAAGGATATGGGGTGCCCTCCTGGGTGCAGTGGGCACATCCACTGTTCTTGTTTTACTCTGTTGCTGGAACAAAGTTTTGACCAAAAGCAACTAAAGGGAAAGAAGTGTTCATCTGGCTCCTATGTACAGGCCACAGGCTATTGCTGAGGGCAGTCAGGGAACCATGGAGGGATGCTGCCTGCTGGCTCACTAACTTACCCTAAGACCTTGTGCTCAGCTATCTCCCTTCCTTTTTAAGATTGAGTTTAAGATTTATATTTTATGTATTTAGTTGTTTTACCTATATGCATCTGTGCACTACATGTGTGCCTGGCACCCACAAAGACCAGAGAAGACATCAGATCCTCTGGAACTGTACTGACAGATATTTGTTAGCCTACCTGAGGATTCTGGAAACTGAACCTGGATCCTCTACTAAAGAAACGAGTGCTTTTAACCACTAAGCTACCTTCCAAGCCTTAGTGATTGTTCTTAAACATCCAAGAATGGTTCACCTGCCCAGGATGGTACGTTCCACAGTGAGCTGGCACTCCTAAATCAATTAACAATCAAGACACACCCAGACATGCTCACCAGCCAGTCTCATCCAGGCAGTTCAGCGGTGTTGAGTTAACAGTGCTAACCAGGCCATTCACCTTCTCCTCCTCAGAGGAGCTACTGGTACTTGGGTCTTTGGACTCAGACTAGTTCAGCTTTAAACTCATGCTTTAAACTTCAGCTGTACCCCTGACATTTCTGGTTCTGACATGCCAACTGTGCCCATGCAAATGGATAGATGGAGATTTTTCAATCTATCAAATCTCTCCTCCCCTCCCTCCCTCTCTCCCTTCCTTGATGGAGATTTTTCAATCTATCGAATCTCCCCCCCCCTCTCTCTCTGTCTCTCTCTCTCTCCCTCCTCTCCTCTCCCTCCGCCTTCTCTCCATCCTGTTGGTTCTGTTTTGCTGAAGAACCCTAACACAACTGAGCAAGTGTGCAGGAACAAGCAGGGTCTTTACACCACCTGGGAGCTTGGGCTTGTCCTGGGAATCCATCCATCAAGAATGCTCAAGAGCAGGCAGCAATCAGAGAGTTGGAGACTAGGTGGAGGCAGGTAGAAGCAGTGGGCCTGGTCCCCTCCCCTCTGAGCTGGGGCAATAGTCTGACCTGCCTCAAAAGCTGTGGGGAGATCTGAGGAATCCTCGTGGGTTAAAGACTCAGAACAGCGTGTGCACGAGGCGAGGGCAAGACAGGCTTTCTGTTTGATGATGGTTAATATCCTGAAGGAGCTTGAGCTGAGAATTAACAGCATGGATGAACTGTTTCAGGAAGCCAAGTCTAGCAGAGCAAAAAACCAAGATAATTACCAGATATTTAGGCCAGAAGAGAACTGATTAGCATAGCTCTGTAAGGCACACTCAGCAACACCCAGTGACCTGATTTCTCAAAGGAGAAACACAAACCCTTGCTTTATCTATCTCTCCTGCTCCAGAGACAAGGAGAAGACAGACTGGAGTAGCCTCTCCTAGCTGGGACATGCATTATTATAGCTTAGGAGACATGAAAGCATCTCAGGCCAGAATGCTCTTGGTTTGTTGTTGTTGTTGTTTGTTTGTTTGTTTGTTTGTTTGTTTTAAAAGGCAGGACATTTCTAGATTGCCCAGGCTTGCTTCAAACTCCCAGGCTCACACCATCCTCCCACCTCAGTCTCCAAAGTAGCCGAGACAGTAACTATGTACCACCAGGTCCAGCAAATGCTCTGAAGTCAAATCCATCGGGCAGCCACTGTCTAAGGCTTCGTGCTAATTATCAAGTTGGCCTGGGGAGGGTGTTACAAGGACTTGTGCATGAGCCATCGCCATCCAAAGTGGTCAGGTCAGTCGTGGAAGCTACTCAAAGTAATACAGTGATGAGGAGACAGGCCCACATTCTAGCAAGGGGCTGTATGGTGTCACTGATGAAAGAATGGGAGATCTAGAGCCTACAAAGACATGAAAGGAACTCTCCAAGATGACAGTGAGTGTGTCATAAGTGTGACTCCATGTTGGATATGGGCCTGGGATGGTAAGGTGGCTTCAGGGGAACAAGCATAGAAGAGCAGTCCCCATAGAGTTAAGAGCCGTGGACATTGAGCCCATCAGGTTCACAGAGTGTGATGGGAGAGAGCCACAACATAGAAGGGAAGCAGGCCGACAATGGCCTTCAGAACTAGGCTGTAATTGTGGTTTCCTCTGAGAGCAAGGAAGAGCCTCCACCCACACACACTTTATTGTGATAAAATACATATGACAGAATTTGACATCTCAATCATTTTCTGTCTTTTGGAAATGACCAATATTAAGATTCATTTAATTATGTGAGATAGTCAGTGGTGTGAGATACCATCAGTGTTGTGAGATACCATCATTGTTGTGAGATACCATCAGTGTTGTGTTGTGAGATACCATCAGTAGTGTGAAAATTTGTCAGTGGTGCTAAATATGATCAATTCTATCAGACATGGTTATGTGCAACCATCTCTACCATCCCCCTCTGGAAGTCTTACTATCTTATAAAGCTGACACTCTGTGCCCACTAAACACTAGTTTCACATTCCTCTCTTCTCCAGTCTTTGGCCACTCCATTCTATTTTCTCTCTCTAGACTTTTTACTCTTCTACTATACCACACAGTATTTAGCTTTTTGAATTATGCTAATTTGTGATCTGTGTTCTGAAACTTGGTGTCATTCCACTACCTCATGTTGATACCTGTGAAGGAATTTCCTCTTTTTTTCAGGCTGCATAATATTCCTCGGGATGGATACACCACATATACTGAAGAGGGAGATATAGGCTGTTCTGGGTCTTTAATTATAAACAAGGATGTGCAAATAGCTTTTGCTCCTTCAGTCCTTTTGGCTATGTACCCAGAAGTGCAACTGCTGAGTTATATGATCATTCTATTCTTAATTTTTGGAGGGACACCCATACCATTTCCACATTAGTTGCACCATTTGGTATCATATCCACAGTGTACAAGGTTTCAGTTTCTCCAGCTCTACCAACACTCTTTACTCGGGTTTCTTAAAAGTAGCCACACTAATGAGTGAGGTGTCTTCTAACTGTGAGTTAAACTTACAGCCCCTTGAGTTAGAGACACCAAGTATGTCCCTGTGTGTGTGTAGCCACTCCTTCTGGGAATACATTTATTTAAGTCCTTGCTTATTTCTGCTTTGAGGTGTGTGTGTGTGTGTGTGTGTGTGTGTGTGTGTGTGCATTCATGTGCGCACATGTTATATATGTATATATATGTTCACATGTATGTGTGTACATGCATGTGTATATATAGTATGCACATGCATGCCTATATGTGTGTGCATATGTATGCATGTGTATGCTTGCATATATGTGTGCAACTATGTGTGTGCATGTGCATATGTATGTATATATTGTACATGTAAGTGTCTGGACATATACACATGTGTATGTATGTGTGTGTACACATGTGCATGTGTGTACATTTACAAATGTTTGTGTGCATTTATATATGTATGTATGTGCATATGTACATATGAGCATGTGCATTAATGCACACGTGTGTGCATGCGTGAACATGTATGTGTGCTTGAGTGTGTATGGGTGTAAATATGTATGGTTGTGAGTGTATGTATGTGCACATGCATATGTGTGCATGTGTGTGTATTTAGTCATGAAATTTAAAAAGGAAGTATCATGAGAAGACATACAGTGATGACAAGCTAGTGTGTGACAGTGAGGGAGTGTTTGCCTAACAGGCTCAATACCGTGGGTTTGTTCCTCAGCACTGAAAACATACTGAATGCAATAAAGACAGCAGGTCTTATATGTTGAACATACCAGCTACCATGTGAACTCTGTGTGCACTGGCTCATCAGTCATCATCAAACGCCTGTGGGTCTGGTGTGGTTCATTCCTCACTTAAAGATGAGGATATGGACATCAGCACAGTTAAGCCACCAGGACTTAGCACAGGTGTGTGCTGACTAGGTTTCAAACCTAGGCAGAGTCCAAATGCTAATCATGGACTCTACTGTGCTAGCAAATTCCCTTTGGCTTCCTGGAAAGGTAGATAGTGGGAGGGAATCCACATGCCCATGCCACCTGCCGTCCCCATCTTCCTTCCTCCTGATATCCTCCCGGAAGGGCTTTCTGCACCCACCAGCTCCCAGGTGTCCACCTGACCTTCTGGGGGTCCTCCTGCCTCTTTCATCAAAGCTAAGTATCAACCAGAAACTCTGTCTCCAGGCCCATTCTCTCTACACTTCCGCTTTAAACGTGTGCCCCCTCCCTACTGAGATCCCTGTCTTGACATTTTTCCTTTCTTGCTCTGCAAACATTAAGAGTGGGCGCCGATAAGCGACGGCCCCCTTTATTCTACTCCAGTCTAGCAAACGTAATGGAATTAGGCAAGGCCTTTAGCGAGCCCACTCCAGCTGCCTTTCCCTTCCTCCTCTGCCAGCCCTCCCAGCTCAGGTCTGTCAGGAGGCTTCACAGAGAGTCAGAAAGCCAGCCTGGAACAGAAGTTAAATCCTGGTCAGCCCACAACCCAGTGGGAGACCTGGATGGGCTATCTCTCCGAGGCTGTTCGATCTGTGCCCGACAGGGAGAGGGCATACGACATCCACAACACCAGAACTAACATTGCATTCTGACGTGGCTTTGGTGATATTAACCCTGTCCAGGGTCTGGCACCCAGAGAAACACCAAGAAGGGGATCAGTAGACACTTTTCAGTGAATGAATTCTGGGATGGATGAATGAATGAATGCTTGGATGGATGAATGAATGCACACATCTCTATTTCTTGGCCTCTTATGAGTACATGACCCTGACCCTCCTTGGTCCCTCCTTCCTTACACTTTTACACCTGACAGCTATGGTGCATAAGGTCATTAGAATGAGGTCTGAATAACATCAAGTTCCAGATTTTTCCAGCCACCCTCAAGCCATGCCTAGTATGAGGAAGATGGGCAAATGAAAAAAACTTTTAGCCAGGTGGGGCAGAAGAGATTTGAGGCACCTGGAAACAAATGAGCCAGGAGCTGGCATTTCTTAATGAACTCGGGTGTGGCCCTATCAGCAGAGTGTGTGCTTGTCCCTGCCACTAACAGCCTGGTTCCTTCTGAACCTCTTCAGGGCATCAGTGCCCTTGGTTAGCAGCCATGTGACTGAGCCCTGTGTCCTGAATTCCCTTGTCTTCCAGCCCCCTACAGATGGAAGCCAGCTTAGGACTACCTTGTTCTTGCCCAGGACACAGCAGGTCCCCGTGACGCAGCCCTGCTCGGCTCTGAACAGTAGCAGGCAGTGGTGTGAGGCGCCTGGGGACACCGAGGACTGGGAGCCATGCGAGCTCTTTGGATGTCTGCTTCCCAGAGCTTGCGGGAGAGGCCCCCTCGAGACACATTAATAAAGATTAAAGGTCTCTCTCGTCCCTGTGATCTTCGCTGTGTCAAAGGGAGAGTCTCTTTTCTAGCCTTCTCTCTGCCGTTTATATTACAGACTTTGCTCTAAAAAGGAAACGCTTCAGGTACCCAGAGAAGACAGCCTTGGGAGTGCTGTCACTTCTGTGTCGTCTTACCAGCTCATTCTGAGCTCTTGAACAGCAGTCATCAGAAATGCACTGTCCCAGAGTCAGGGAGGCAGGGGGTCTTTCCTCTAAGTACCCCTTGGCATACATCAGAGACTATTCAGCTTAGGAGCCTTGGAGTCATCATGGTTCACAGAACAGTGTGGACAAATCATCAATTTTGTCAGGGAAGGCCACCTGTCTGTCCACACTGTGTCCACTGAGCATGCTGTCCACGGCAGCTGGTGGATCTGGCACATGACCTGATGGGTAGGACGCCCCTCTCACAGGGTTTTTGTTCCTAATGAAACAGGGAATGGGATGTAAGTTCTCAAGATAGGAATATGGGGTCCTTGTGTGCCCCGGCTTTTTTTCCCTTTCAACTATAATTGTTCTAGCAATGCATTAGGGGTACTCAGAATCTCAGCCATTCTCATTCACTTCCCTAGACAGCTCAGGGCCCTGGGGACACAGAGCTAAGTACATCAAGGTCCAGTAAAACAGAAATGCATAACTGATGCCCGAGGGAGTAGCAGAACGCTTAGGACTTATCTGGGTTTGAATTCGGGCTCTCTAAGCATTGGGAAACATCTGCAAAGGACTCAGCTCCGTGCCCAGAACACAGACATGCAGTCACCTTCTACGTGCTGCTGACTGGGGTGAACATCAGATACTAGGGTGCCATAGGGAGGCATCCTGGAAGGGGAGGAGAAAATCAGTCTGATCAGTCTGGAGATTGATTTGGCATGAAGTATGAGCCAGGGAAGGAAGCAGAAGTTGGGGCAGGGAGTGACTGAATGAGAGAATAAATATATGAATGAGGTCCAGCCTCACAAATAACTCCATTATCACCATTCTCCAGGAGAAAAAAACTGAGGCTTGGACAAATGAAGGATCTTGCTAAGATCACAAAGGATCAGGGTGTAAACACAGCTTGGATCTATTCAGTATGTGCCCAGGCTCATCAGGCTGCCTGACCTTTAATGTCAGGGGTTTTGTCATATGACAGGATCTGAACCAGATCCCCTTACAGCTGTAGACCCGTAAGCTTCTGTGTCTCTTTCATGTTCTGGCAAACAGTAGAGCCAGCTACAAATCTCTGCCTTCTGCCTGGGATGTCATGCTCCATAACATAGCATGCCTATGATAAGACACAAAAAATGAACAGGGATGCCCTCCACAGCATTTGTTCCTGGGGATGGAACTATACACCACACCCCCTGGAAGCCCACAGAGCCTCCTGGTGAATCCTTTGAAGAAGGCTTACTGATCAACCCCATTCACAGGGGAGACACCAGCCACAAGGATGACCGATGTGTTCTAAAGCACTCTGCTTAGATGTGGCAGAGGCAGGCACCAGTTTTACCCCTCCTCCTCTTTGCCAACTGAGTAGGGAATAGGCCTCCATCTCAAATATGTCCTCAGGAACCCAGTGTTAGCCTGCAGGAGTAAGAAGAGAACTAAATCAAGGTCAGTAAGGCCTCAAGACCACACAGCCATCTGCCCTGGCCCATGCCACTTCCTGGCCCTGGTGGAGGCACACAGAAAGATGTGATTGCTTGAAGACACCCCCTTTCAAGCACCATGGAGCTGATATCTCAGCAACAAGGACAGTGGTATAGGAATGCATAGCCAGCACACATCTAAACACAAACACATATCCCCAAGCAGCAAAGGCAGCAGGCATTTGTCCATCAAAGGCTCACAGGGGGCCAAGCCCTGTACCAGGCACCTAGAGTCCATCTCATCCAACCCCCCGATGGCCCTGTGTTCACAGCACTTTTGTTTCCTAGATGGGAAAACTGAGGCCAGAGAAAGTGAGTCATTTAACCCTAGACGAACAGTTCCTAAGAAATTGGACTAGACTAGAGAGATAGTTCAGCAGCTAAAAGCATGTACTATTCCTTCAGGGAACCCAAGTAAAATTCCCAGCACCCACATTGAGGGTTTCACAACCACCTGTATCTCCAGCCTCAGAGGACCCTGCACCCTCTTCTGGATTCTCCAGCCACCTGCACACACACACACACACACACACACACACACACACACACACACACACACACACACACGCACATGCACACGCACGCGCACACGCACGCACGCACGCGCGCACGCACACACGCACACACACGCAAATTTTTTTAAAAATTATTAAAGGAAAGAAACTAGATGAGCAAAGCGAGGGCTTGGGAAAATACCTGAGGATGGGAGCTGAGCGGGGTGGGTGGTGATTCAGGAAGGGCCCAGGGTTCCCACAGGCAGTTCCCCTCTGTGCTTATTCACCATCCCATACCTGCCAACCCTAGACAGTCTCCATGGAGCACCCTGGGAATGAACACTGGTGAGCAAGCTCGTCTCATAGCGCTCCTGCTGGGCTAATCACACAGACAGACAGACAGACAGACAGACAGGCGCGCGCGTGCGCACGCACACACACACACACACACACTGTGCTCTCTCACATAGGCAAGGAGCGACCCAGGCTGGCAGAGAAAGGAGGCCACTGAGCTGAAAGTAGCAGCATCTTTGCTTATGTAGGGACACAGCTCCATGTGCTCAGTTCTGCTTGAATCACATTGGCAAGAGTTCCAGGAGCAGCATGGAGTTTCCTTGTGATTTTCCAAGACAGAAAGTGAGAATGGGCTGGAAGAAAACCAACAAGGGAAGGCATGGTAAGGAAATGTGACAGATGCTGGTGCTACGTGCCACACATCTGAGTGATGTGCTACCCATCCGTACAAGTCTGGTCACGGGGCATCTGCTGGAGATGGTCCTCAGGCAAGGGTGCAGGGACTTCCTGTTTGATTTGGAAGGGACTTCACCAAATATTTGCCAAGTAGCCCCTGCATTGTGCCAAGTCCTACCAGAGCACTGGGAGAGGAGATGACTCAGGCAGTCCCTGCTCTGCAGGAGCTCACAGCCTAGTGAGGGACAATGACACGAAACATGCAAGTCCACGCAAGAAAGCTAGCTGAGTGTGGGCTGAGGGTGGAGAGGTTGGCCTGGGAGGCTGGAGCTTGTACAGGGACCAAGAGCAGAGGCATGATGACAGTACCTCTACCTGTTCCCAACAGAGGCTGGGCAATCGGACCAACCTGGGAGGTACCAGGCCTCTGGGCCACTGTCCTCCTTGTCGTTTCATTGGCAAAGAGCCAAGGAGAATGAGTCAGGCTCTTCTGGGGGCTGCTTACTCAGGCAGTCTGTGGCAAGAGGAGCTGGGTTGGAGGGCTCCTCTGGGGGACAGCTGAGGAGATACATGGACATGCAGGGCACCCCATCTGCTCCTGGGCTCTAGTACTTGGTACCAGTTGGCATTTGAGCCCAGATCTTTCTTATACCCAAAGCAAAGTCCTCTGCACACCAGCCTTTCCAGGAGAAAGGAGACTGCAGTGTGGCCTGAGGGCCACACCCACCTAGACCACCCCAGGGACTTGGCTGAATTCTTGGTGGTAGAGAACACCTGCCTGCTCACCTTAATCTTTCATTGGAGGTCCATGGATAGGCCCACATCTGTGTCTAGTGGGTGACAATAGCATGCCCAGACTAGACTTCAGATTCCCAAGGCCCTGAGCTCCTTGCCACTGTGTACAGTAGAATATGCATCCTCTTTTCACTTGATCACCTCTCCAGGGAGCAAGGTTTATGCTGGGGTGAAAGGGAGCCTGTCAGACCCACTCTCCTTCACTTTTCTTCCCATCATTAGAACTCAGGTTACTTTAACTTGCAGAACCCCCCATCCCTGCTGTCCTCTGCCCTTCCCCACATGGTGTTCCAATGTCTCCCCTTAACTATACCTGAAGGTGTCTAGGATCAAGCTGAGGTTCACTCTATTCGCACCCAGCATTGCAAACTTAAAGTGGGCAGAAAGGGTCCTGCTTTGATCGTGGTAGGCTCCTGGTGTTCGGCAGGGTCTGAAGAGAGACATGATGAAGGAAGGAAGGGAGAGATGGATTTTTTTTAAAGACCTGTGTGCCAGGCAGGCTGGTGTCTAAGTCCCAGTCCAATGCCCAAATGCCAGGAGCTGGCCTGCACATTGTCTATCCAACTTCCGGCCTTGATTTTTCCTCTCCTAGAAACTGGGAATAATAGCAGCCTCTTGATGGTTATTTTAGGATCTTATGAGAGCTCCTCTATTTCCTCCATCTCTGAGCCCCCATAGTCATCTCCAAGTCTACACAGCTGTGCGTGGCATTCTCTACCCGCTGTCAAGGGATCACTCAACGTTTACACTAATATGTCCTGGCCTTGGATTTAGGGTCTCCAAATTCCTCTACATATAGTTTTACCTTCCCACCTCATGCTCAGGTTCACTGGCCATCTTTGTGCACCCCTGTAGGTTTTCAAGATCTTGTTCACAGCTGTCTTCAGGTTGATGTCTTACAGCTTCTCACAAACAACTCCACATGTAAATGTAAAGCCTTGTGAGAGAGGCGCAAGTGTGGGCCTGCCCAGGGAATTCTAATGCAGGGGTAAAGTAGCCAGGAGGAGCTCTGGAGCAGCAGAGTGGTGGAGCTGAACCTTGGGACCATTCCCAATGACACTTTGATGTGGCAATGCACAGCCGCACATTTGCATGTGACAAGTCTCTAGTTCCGTTCCTCCACAGACTCTAAGTCCCTATGTATTCTGTGTTGCAAAATCCTCTCAGATCACCGGATACCTGGTGCAGAGAACCCAAGGCTCCCATTTTACCACTTGCTGGATTGCCAGAGGCCAGGAGTTCTAGGAACTCACTATTCTAGAGAAGCTCCTGTCTAGTGGTCCTGATGGAGGATACTCACCTCAGGACATTCCTCATCATCACACAACTGTCCACCATTTACCAGTCAAGCTTACTGTTGTCCATTATTTTAATAAAAATATTTTTATTTAAGTTTAACAGTTACTGTCACAGAGTATGACTCTTAAAAGAAACCTTGAGGTAACTCTGGAGCCATGAGACACATTCAGATAGCAGCAACTCCAGCCCCCACATCCTCAAGCCCAGCTTCTGGGGCAGCCCTCACAGCCCTCCTCCCAGGCAGAGCCTCCAGAGCTGAGACCCTCTTCCTCCCTCTTGAGCCCACAAGCAGCATGCACCTTTCTCCTTAGTGGCTTCTTTTCTTTGGAGGCTTCTATGTTTGCTATTCAGTGTTGACCACAGCCAAGTCCCTCTCTATTTTGTCCCATTGGTCTTCCATGCCCATTTACCTCCCACAAAAAAGACAAAAACAGCAAGAAAACAGCATTAATTCCCAGCTGTCGAGCCACGGGCATTTTACACAAAACTACTACAACATAGAGTATAAAACAAAAGATGTGGTCCACGAGGGACCACTCTCACCACGGGTAGACTTCTGATCCTGATTCCTCCCATCTCATGGGCCCATCTGTGTTCCCAACACCAGGATCTGAGAACAAACAGGGCAAACAAAAGCATGGGCTCTCATGAAAGTCCTCATTCTCCTTGAGAGGCAAGAGATACCCAACCCACCCACAAAGCAGAGTACAGGCCAGTGGAGATAAGCAGTAGAGAAAATTAAAGCAGATGGTGTGGGAGCACACCAACAGGGGAGACCCAGGGGCTTTAAGAAGAACCCCAAAATGAGAGGGAAAGGATTCTCCTGTATTCACATAGTTCATGTGTGGTTTGCTGGAGGAAGATCAAAATCATCATTGTCCCTAAAGGTGGGGCACAACGGGGAAGAGACAGGTTGGAGCCAGGCTAGGAAGACTTGGCTCTGCTCTGAGCGTATTGGGAGCCACCAGGGGCACGTCATAGACGAAGCATTCGTGATTCTATGGTGGGGGGGGGGAGTAGGTTGTGTGACTACAGTAGAAGCAGGGACATCAGTTAGGGGGCCATCACAACAGCCCAGGC
Source organism: Cricetiscus sungorus (assembly GCA_030556225.1). NCBI lineage: Eukaryota > Metazoa > Chordata > Mammalia > Rodentia > Cricetidae > Cricetiscus > Cricetiscus sungorus. The sequence continues at coordinate 24,103,362 of JANBXA010000031.1, forward strand.
ATGAGAGATCTGGCTTATATGGCTGAGAATAGGAGCAGGAAGAGATGTAGTGGGTTATAGGCTGTGTGTTGAAAACGAAAAGAATGGGATCACTTATGGTTTAGATGTGGGTCATTAGGAAAAAGCAGAAGTCAAAGGTCAGTTTAAGTTTGGAGACTACCTTAGTCCAAAACACCTGCAAACTTGGCCAAGGCCTAGTGTCTCGCTTCCATGAGTTGCCCTGCTTGCCTTCTGGGAACTCCCTGACTCAAAGGTTTGAGAGCCTTGAGTGAACTTCAGCTGCAGTTAACCTCATTTACCAACTCCTTCAGGGAGCTTGCGTTTTCTGATCACTGTGGGCTTAGCTCTGGGATTAATCTATAAAGCTAAACCCTGCTATGTGACTGACTCCCACAGGGCATAGCGTGAGCGTGGGAACTGGTGTGTGGACCCCTAGGAGTGGGTTCATTGCTTCAGGGGTCCAGGAAGGCATCAGTAGAAAGGTGATTCTTGGCCCAGGTTTCCCTTAGCCCGCCAAGACCTCTGTGGGAGGATTTGGTGGTTCCAAAACCAGAGCTGCTGTATCACAAACCCAGTAAGCTGAGCCTGTGTGGCCCAGACACATGGCAGCACTCCAAGTGGCTGAGTTCTGCAAAGATCCCTGTCTAAATCCTGTCAGATTTGTAGACACCATGATGCTCACCTACAGTCTCAGCACTCAGGAGGTGGAAACAGGGTGATCAGGAATTCACAGCTACACAGAGAGCTCAAGGCCAGCCTGAGCTGCATACGACATAACACGGAGGCAGAGAAAGCCAATCAAATAGTAATTAGAAAGCAATTTCTTATTTTAAAAAAATTAGCCCCAAATAATGGTTCCCATTTCTGAGTCTCCTCCACCAAACACAGCCATTCCTCAGCCCTATCCAGAGTTCTGCTCCTGCCCCCATCACAGCTCCCACAGCCATAAGAACCTGGGTTTCCCTTTCCATTCTGTCTTGCTGCTCCCCTCAACATCTTTCATGAGTCTATACACCTAAGACTCAGACACCAGTGTGTCAAGAACTCAGCCAGGACAGAGTGCAACCAGCTGGATACTGCCACAGATGAGCCAAATGCCAAGTGCCCTTCCTCCTCTGTAATGAAATTGCCCAGCTCAGGAAGAAATCAATATGCTGGCATCCTAGATGACCCTGAGGGATTCTTATCAATAAAGATTACCAGTGTCATAGTGGAGCCACCTCAGGTGGGATACTTGTATCAGCCTGAGGTTCTGACAATGTTTCACCGTGGATTGTTCCATCGGGCTTTTGACTTCTGATGCCTCAAAGTCTTGACTTTCTCCTAGAATCCCTCCCAGGACAGGTCACAGCAAGGGGTGTCACTGTAGAATTCTCACTAGTGGGCTTGAAAACTTCAAAACCAAAGGGATATTCATGGGCTAAAGCATGCCAGGTTTCTTGGCATGAACAGATTAAGTGAGGACACAGTTCCAGGCAGAACTTGACCAGCTCATTTGGAGAGAGGGGAAACTTTGCTAGCACTTCCCTGGTTCCTGCTAGCTTCTCTTGGAGACTAATTCCTTTAGCTAGTCAAACCTGAGTGTCTGCTGTGCTTTGGGATGGGAGGAGCTCACTCACACTCGAGTAGGGGAGGGGGAATAAATAAGTAAATAAAATAAGTAAACTGTAGAGCTTGTTGCTTGAAGCCACGAACAGGATATAGAAAGACTATTAAGGCAGAAACAAACCAAATGCAGGGTTCTGGACACAAGGCCCCATGTAACAGCCCAGCTCAAAGGCTGCTTGAAACCAGCCTTACAAGCCACATAGAGACAAATGCTAAGGAAGAAATATGGGCAAAATGTGGGCTTTCTGGGGCCAGAGAGTGGCTCAATGGTTAAAGAGAATTTGCGGAAGACATGGGTTCAGTTCCCAGAACCCATATCCATAGACTCACAGTTGCCTGTAAGTCCTGCCCCAGGATCCATTCTGGCCTCTGCAACCACACTACACTTAAAAATAACACTTTTTTAATGGGATCTCTTTTCCAGGGAAAGGCAGTTAGCTAATATACAGGGTAAATAGGGAAGATCTTAGTAACACTGAATAAATACATCTGAAAGAGAGAAATGAACAAATAACAAATCAATGATAAACAGTAAGGGAAAGATGCCTGAGTAGAGGAGTTCACAGGCATAAAGTATTTAGACCAGCATGGAGGGCACTGTCTAGAGTGAAGACAGCAATGCAGAGATGAGAATACTGTGGTAGCAGCATCAGGAAACAGTCGTATGAGAAGGATGTTAACTTTGACTCCACATGAGGTGACAGCCACTGGCAGGAGTGTCTAGCTGTCCCTGCAGCCTGATGATGCTAAGGATAGCTACGAAAGACACTCAACACAAAACTGTGAATTTACTCAAAGTACTATGAAATTTTTCTCTTTGTAACTCAGTCACACCATTCTCTAGCATGAACTTTGTAAATGACAACGTTGTATCACAATATCAAAATGCTGGACGACCATTGTCTAGCATGAACTTTGTAAATGACAACGTTGTATCACAATATCGAAATGCTGGACGCCCCTCCTAGAGGAACTTCTAGAAAGGAGGCCCAGCCTGACTGGTGGTTTAGCATTGCTCTCCCATGTGCTGGATGAAGAACTGAACGAAGGACTGTGGGAAGATGATAAATTCAGAGAGTGTGGCAAGTCAGACTGCCATCACCATCCAGGCAGGACTCCATAGGAGCCATCATAGTGGGCATCAAGGTGCCCACTATGGTAGGGGCACCTTCTGGAGGGGCAGATGGCTAGCTGTGCTGACTACTTGGAATCTGGGTGTGAACTGTGGAGGGACATGGGGTCCAAGTATTTCAACCTGATCAGCAGGGAGAAAGGGACATGTGAGTTTTGTAGGAAAGGGGTATGGTGGCCATCTAAGAGAGGTGTCAGTTTGGAAGATGGGGAGGTCCCCAAGCATCACTGATGTGAGAAATGCACATGTGGGTTGCTGTGCACATGTGTAGAAGTCGGCTCTCTCTTTCCAGCATGTGGGCCCAGGGATCATCAGGCTTGATGGCAGGCACCTTTACCCACTAAGCCATCTCTCTGGACCCTTGCATGGTTTTTCTTCGTGAAAGGAGAAATAACAGGAACCTTCCAGTTACAGGGATCCCTGAGGGCAGAGAAGGACAGCACAGGGACCCAATATGAAAAACAGTGTTGTGATTAGAATGGGGGAGTTGGAGAAAAGGGACAGTTTTGGGACAAAACTTATTGACTGTGATACAATGGGTACCAGAGAGAGATAGGAAACCATGCTCTTTTGGGAAACAGGGCTCCAGCAGCACTGTTTACTGACAGGTCCAAAGAAAAGGTATTCCATCACTCAGAAAAGCCATACTCTTAGGTCCAGCAAGGGCAGGCAGAGGGATTGCACCAGGAGGCCTGGAGAAGAGGGCCAAGAGAGAAGTGGGAAGTAGCCTGTGGCTCAGGCAAAGAGATGCACACCTCTCAGTGCACGCATGTTGGGTATTCTAAATAAGGGGTGAGAAATGACTGGTGGGTCTCAGGACAAACTAATGCTCCAGTGGGAACACAGTAAAAGAAGCCATTCATGTCATGTTCTGAGAGCAGCAGTCCCTAATGCTGGCCGTGCCTCACAACCCTGAGGCACCACTTTCACCAGGAAAGATGACCAGCACAGAGCCTGGCTTTTTCATTTGCATGACTTGGAAATGTTCTTTTTCATTTTGTGATAGACTTGCTGGACACTTGCCACAACTAGGTGGGCGTGTCTTATAAAGGCCTGGACTTCAGGACGGCAAGAGTCTGCATAACTTCTCAGGCTGAGACCAGGGATGTGCTGCTGTCATGCTATGCAGCTGACATACTCTTTCTTTCTCTGTGGCCAAATGAGAGGTGTGTAAGGACAAAGACTGCTCTCCCAGTCTTGCCTCATCCAACAAACATCTTACATTTACCTCAGAATCATCCACTCACTTATCGATAGTTCTTCAATCTCCACTGTGAGCCTCAGTTCTGGGGCCAGAGCAAGAAGCCACAGTGAGTCCAGTTACTCTGTTTAGTGCATGCACGAACACACACACACACACACACAGAGAGAGAGAGAGAGAGAGAGAGAGAGAGAGAGAGAGAGAGAGAGAGAGAGAGAGAGAGAGAGAGAGAGGGGTACTATAAATGATTGCTAAAACGTGGCCGCAGCACGCCTGATGGCAGAGGATCATATCCTTACCTCCCACAGACTCAACTCAGCTGAACAGGCTGCTCATGAGTCTGACATCTTCCTCTGTGTCATTGGGAAATTTAATTCCAATGCATGTAGTTTGCAGAATGTTGTGGTCAATGTCCTTATTTCATATTTAGGAAACACACTTGCAAGGAAAAGTCATTTTCACTAGCTGCAGTCAAACTTATCTGTTAAAATAGAGATTCTCTATTTTAAAAAGAAATGTGTAGATCTGGGGCCAGGGAAAGACAGCTCAGTGAGTAAAGTGCTTGGTGTGCAGGCATCAAGTCTTGTGTGTTTATCCGTAGCTGAGATCGTGGTGTTTGTGTGTTTGTGCCTGTGATCTCAACATTGGCCCATGGAGACAGGAGGATCCCTGCAGCTTGCTGACCAGCCAATCTAGCCAAATTAGTGAACTCCAGGTTCAGCAAGGTCTGTCTCAGAAAACAGTGATCTAGAGTGTGATCAGGAATATGGCTAATGCCAACCTCTAGCTCAAACACACACAAACTCACTCATCCGCATGCATACGAGAAACAGACACACATCACACACAGAGAGAGATGGTAGGCAGTGAAGAAGAAAGTGACTGACTATGTAACCATGGCAAAACCTCTCCCAGATGTGTGACAATAATTTCTCAAAAAATCAAGCCAAGCTAAAGTTTTCTTTTTGAGACAGTTTCATTATGGGACCTAGATGGGCCTCAAGTGCTTCCTGGATGCCCAGATCACAAGTGACTCACTGTGCCCAGCTTTTGGACAACTTTGGGGGTGGAGCTAAGAAGCCCACCATGTAACTTTAAATCATTTTAAATAATAATCTTGAGATTGTAACAGAATTTTGGCATTTCCCCTTTCCCTTTCCTCCCACCAAACCCTCCCATGTGACCTCCTCTTTTCAGTCTGTATAATGTTTGCATGTGTGCGTTTTCAGGCCTGACCTTTGGTCCTGGATAACTGGTTGTTGTGATCTTACCGCTCTCAGCATTCCTTAGCTGCCTGCAGTTCCTTGTCTAGGGCTGAGGCCTCATGAGCTTTGTCACATCCAAATCTACCACTGTTGTCCTTGCTCAGCTGGTGTTTAGGCAGTCATGCTGTCGAAACTTCATGGGTGTGGGTGTGGCCTCACAGTGAATGCCCTGTTTCTCTGGCTCTTACAGTCTTCCTGGCCTTCTGCAGCCGTCTCTTAGGTGTAGGAGTTGTATGGTAGATGCATCAGCCCAACATATAACTTCTACCACCGGAGTTTACATCATCCACCACTGTGCTGGCTGGTTTTATGTCAACTGGATACAAGCTAGAGTCACCAGAGAGGAGGGGGCCTCAACTAAGAAAATGCCTCCCTAAGACCAGGCTGTACACAAGCCTGTGAGGTATTTTCTTAATTAGTGACTGATGGATGTGGGAGGGCCCAGGCCATTGTGGGTAGTACTCTCCTTGGGCTGGTGGTCCTGAGTTCTATAAAAAAGCAAGATGAACAGCCATGGGGAGTAAGCCAGGAAATGGCACCTTTCCATGGCTTTCTGCATCAGATTTTGTCTCCAGGTTACTGCCCTGTTTGAATTCCTGTCCTGACTTCCTTCAATGATGAACAGTGATGTGAAAGTGTAAGCCACTTTCCTCACAAACTTGTATTTTGGTCTTGGTGTTTTATTGCACCAAAAGAAACCCTAACTAAGACCCTAACCCTAGCCAGGCATTGAAGCACACACCTTTAATCCCAGCACTCGGGAGGCAGAGGCAGGTGGATCTCTGTGAGTTAGAGGCCAGCCTGGTCTACAGAGAGTTCCAGGACAGACTCCAAAGCAATAAAGAGAAACCCTGTCTTGAAAAACAAGAGAGAGAGAGGGGGGGAAAGCCTAACACTAACTCATCTTCCTTCATTTCTGTCTCAAACTTTGGTTTTTAGCCTAATGTTACTAAGATGTTAGCAAACATTGGAAGAAAAGTTATATTGAAAAGAGCTGTCTCTGTGGAAGACATTCGGTACTGACATGCATTTTGGGCCCTCTTAGGTGGGGACATACTGTTGCCTTGTGCCCCTTTTCACATTTGTCTGAGGAAATGGAACTTCCTCAGACAACCCAGAAAGCGCAAGTATGAGCAAGGAACCCCATAGGTAGATTCCATACAGCTTTGTGTTCTGCTGGAAACATTGTGTCTCCACAGAGTAGTTTAACACCCCAAAGGCCCATTCTCAAATCAAAGCCTCACCCCCATTAATTACCACCACCAAGGGAAAAAGTAGAGTCCTCCTCTACCCCTGGCCAATACAGACACTTTGAAGACAAATTAAGCACATGTAATAATAGTGCATGGCTTGCTTTCCCACAGAAACTTTTACTAGAAGATTCTCAGGTGTTTTGTAAATATCCCCTAAAGGGGCCAGGAGACGCAGGAGCACTGGCTCATGTTCATCTGGGTTCCCTGTACAACTGTGTAAAAGGCATACAGCACACAGGACGTGGGATCTTAGACCATAAGGGAAGCCCTTAGGATTCTAAGATGCAACAGAAAACTGGATGTGGGGCAGGCTTCTGTCTTAACACACGGATATGATAGGAAGGGAGAAGAATAAGATTTTTTTTCTGTCATCAGTCATAGTTGTTCCCCTAGGGCTCAATCTATCCATGGCATAGTGTAGCTCCACCAGGCTTGTTGTCATCCTTGAGATGACCCCACTGCCAAGCAACCTTGCCTTAAGGAGTATAGACAAGTTTTTCACACACACACACACACACACAGAAGAGAGAGAGAGAGAGAGAGAGAGAGAGAGAGAGAGAGAGAGAGAGAGAGAGAGAGAGAGAGAGAGTTTCCATGTGCTGCTAAATTCATAAGAGGTAACAACTCATCTTTGCAGCAACTCTTTTGGGAACCAATACTATTATTGTAATTGATAGTATCATCATCACCATTTTATAAGTGAGAAGAGGGAAGCATAGAAGGTTTAAGAAATGTTTTTGGGACAGGAATAGCAACACAATCCTTTAATTCCAGTTCTCAGAAGACAGAAACAGTTCAAGGCCAGCCTGGTCTACATAGTGAGTTCCTGCCTCAAAAAAACAAGAACATTAAAAAGGAGCTTCCATCCGTGCTAGCTGGGCCCTGGAGCAGGCAGGGGCCAATTGGACATGTTTGTTCCTTCTTCCCTTCGTAGGGTCAAGGTTTTCTGAGAAAGAACTAACTGTAGTGCTTTCAGGCCAAAGGACCAGGTCAACTGCAGCCCAGGATGCCTCTGCTCCACTTTTCTTTTTCTTGGGCTGGTGTTTCAAATGCCTTGGGCCTCAAAGCTAATGAATTCCAAACGTGACATCAGTTTCTTCATCGCATGGGGGCTTGTCCTTCTCTTATGGTCACCTTCCCCTAGACCCTCTTCCATGGCCATCAGGCCACTATGTGCCATTCTGATTGCCCTGCAAGGGAGTTAGTGTGTGGCCTGGGGATCCTGGGCAAGGTTCTTAGGTTTGTAACACTCAGTTTTTTCATCTGTGAAATGGAGCTGGTGATGGTGAGTGAGTGGTGAGATCATCCTGGGGCTTAGGTAAGGCCATGTGATTAGAGAGCATGTTTTATTAATGAGAAAAATAGGGTGCAGAGCTCTCCCTGATGCCTGCGCACACACACACACACACACACACACACACACACACACACACACACACACACACACACACACCTTGGCTGTTTCCTACCCGGTTCCCAAATAGCACAAGTAACAAACAAGTAGCTAACTGTACAGGCTACTGGCCTCCTGCTGGTGCTTGCTTCTCCTCTGGTCCTGACCTTACCCTCTGGTTGACATTCTTCGATCCTGATTCCCTGTGATTTTTATTGTCTGTGTCACAAAAGATCACTGTGTGAGATGGATGGAGAGAGATAGATCATTAGAGTGTAGGAAACCGAGCTGAGCAAGCTTTGTCTATTTTGTTTGTTGTTGTGGCTCCAAAAGACTAGGACAGCACAAATTGTGAGCTAAGGGCTCATGAAATAGTTATTGTGATGCTCAAAAGATTGGTAGGCAGACAGATGATTGATGGACGATAGAAAGATAAAGGATGGATGAGTGATAAGCAGAGGAAGAAAGGGGAGAAGGGGAGAAGGTAGCAAAGAATGGGAAGAGAGAAGAGAGGATGAGCAAGCCCTCTCCTGTCAACTCTTCTATGTCCCATATGGCTTTACAAAGCTCGGAGACATCTGTTGTCACGTTCATGTCTGTCTCTTATGGATGTAGACCCTGTGTTGAGTGGACTGCACTCACCTAGCCTACAGTTTACTCTGGTGGCACAGTAATGGCTGCCACCATGCTGCTAGTCACTCAGGATCATAGGAGCCCTTGCCAGAGAGCCAGGCTGAAGATATCTTGGTGAGCATCCTCCTGGAAGAGTGGGCTGCCTGTTCCCTTCTGTCTGAGTACAGATGATGGAGCAGAGTAGGAGGCTGAATAGAACTATTCCTTGTTATCAAAATGACCACCCTGAGATTGAAGCCCTAAAGAGAGAGCAGGCGTTTACTGGTTCAGTGGAAACCATGGTAGTAAAATTAGTCCCTGAAAAGGCATGCCCCTTCTAGCTCTGGAACCCAGCCTGACACAGTCTGACAGGAGGTTCCCCTGGGAAGTTTGGATCCTTCCCTGGGCCACAGCAGAGGCTCCAACACTGTTCCTCAATTGTGACAAATTAATAGGCAATATAAATGTGCTGGCTGGGGACAGGTTCGAGTCCACCATCCCTGGCATAGCAGCAAGTCCCCAAGCCCTTACCAGCTGAGTTCAAGCATAGGACTTTTCAACTGCCAAGAGTTCCAGGCTCTGATTTTAGGAAAAGATAACAGGAGAAGGCACACTCTTCCATCTCCCCTGCCTCCCTGAGTGCCAGCCTTGAACTCAAAATGTTAACACCCTCCCACCTTCCCAGTTTCTGGAGGGAATCCAGTCTGGGTTCTTCTTTGTCTCAGTAGGTGTGGCAGAAACAGCAATTGCAGCCAGGCAGGGAACACTTGTATTTCTCCCTCTTCAGGAGCTTTTCCAGCTTTTCTGGTCTTCTTGCAAGAATCTTGCCTCAGAAGCCTCCCTGGGAATAAGCAGGCATTTTCTGAATGCCTCTAAAGATTAAGCCAATGAAATAAAATTTCATTTCTGAGACATAAACTAAATGGCCAGGGTTTGCCGTGGAAATGCTGGCACTGTGGCAGAGGCGCAGCGGCCCTCTGGTTGACAGTAATTTGCCGCAGTGAGCCAGGCAATCCCAAAGCCGGGCGATAGACAAGACATCATCAAATACCGCATCTGAATTCTGTTCGTATTATAAGAATGAAAAGGGTAATGTAATTCAATTGCCTGGAGAATTGGCACACACAGAGACATAAACAGAGCTGGCCAGAGGCAAAATTGCTTAGCAAGTGAAGAAGGTCTACAGGGCCCCTGATTTGCCTCACTCAGTCTCCCAACTGGGTCCCTTTTCCAGGAATCTGGTGTGAACTTAACTATTTTTTTTTTAAAGTTGTGTGTGTGTGTGTGTGTGTGTGTGTGTGTGTGTGTGTGTGTGTTGTTGTTGTTGTTGTTGTTGTTGTTGTTGTTGTTCTTGTTGTTGTTCTTGTTCTTGTTCTTGTTGTTTTTGTGTGCATGTGAGTACAGGTGCCATTGGAGGCTAGAGGCATCAGACCCCTTAAAATTGGAGTTGTAAGTGGTTGTTGTAAACTGCCCAGTGTGGATACTGGGAATTGAACTTAGGTCAACCACAAAAGCAGGATGCAGTCTTAATCACTCCAAGCCATCTCTCCACCCTCTGGTATGGATTTAAATCAACATGCTACCCTTCTCAAAGGCGTGTTGATACTGAAGGGGTTAAAGATTCACATGTAGAGCTGGTAAGATGGCTCCACCAATAAGGTTCTTCCCACACAAGCAAGAGGACCTGAGTTTCATCTCAAGAACCAATGCTAAAACTTTGGGCACTGTGGTGTGTGCTTGTGATCCCAGGGCTGGGGATGCAGAGACAGGCAGACACCTCGTGTTTGCTGGCCAGTCAGTTTAGCTCACTTAGCAAGGTCAAGGCCAGTGAGAGACCTTGTCTCACAAACAGGTGAACAACAAAACCCAAGATTGACTCCGGGCCTCTGCACTCAAGTGCACACACAAGCACACACCCACAGGAATAGTCATACATGCTCATAATTCTTTTAAAAGAAGGAAAACTCACATGTATCAAACACACTTTGAACCAGGGACTTCATTTTTTATATTCATTCCACATACCAACCACAGTTCCCTCTCTCCCTCCTGTCTTTCCTCTCCCACCTTCCCCCCCAGCCCACCCCCATCCACTCCTCAGAGAGGGTAAGGCCTCCCATGGAGAGTCAACAAAGCCTGGCATATTCACTTGAGGCATGACTAAGTCTTATCCCATCATCCCCACCCCTTCAAGGCTGAGCAAGGCATCCCACCATATGGAATGGGTTTCAAAAAGCCAGTTCATGCACTAGGGATAGATCCTGGTCCTACTGCCAGGGGTCCCACAAACAGACCAGGCTACAAAACTGTCACCCACATGCAGAAGGCCTGGTTTGCAGGCTCCCAGCTGTCAATGAGCTCCCACAAGTTCAGGTCAACTGTCTCTGTGGGTTTCCCTGTCATGATCTTGACAGCCTGTGACAGCCAGTCAGCTGTGTGTTCAGGGCCCAGGGTAGGCAGGTTGTGACCCCAGCACTTGAGTCCCTAGAGTTCCTCCTTTCTCTTGGGTTTGCTCCATTTGTTTACCTGGGAGATGGAATTGGGGTTTAGAGGCCGAAGCTCACATAGTTGGTGCCTAATTAAAATGCTTGTGGACGTAAACTCAGGGGTGCCGCCGAGGGTCCTCTCTCAAGAGTGCTGCAAGGGGCTTCCTAGACAAGACAGAAGTCAGCTGAGGTGACCTTAGGCTACCCATCTTTACCGAGGAGCTAACCAATCCCCACTGTGGGCTCCAGCTTTGTCTACCAGTGCCAGAACTGCCCCAGGTAGGGGGAGAGGTTGGGCAGGCAGGAGTAAAAAAGCCACACCAGCTCCAATTCCACACGGTGGATGAGAGATGCTCCCAGCCCTCCTTCATCTTTCCCATCCTGAGGGGAAGGAAGTCCCCAGAAGCTAATAAAGCAATGGTAAGAATGGAAGCAGGGTGGAGAGTAAGAAATAAGAGAAGATGGAGGAGGGTATGGTCTCCCAGACATGGAAACAGGAAGGGTAGCATGTGCCCCTGAAGAAAGAGAAGAAATGGATGGTTACCTAGAGATGCTACAGGCTCAGAACCACCACAGGTCCCTCACTGTTCTCACTCTGACCCCTCACCTGCCTGCCTCAGCAGTAGCTACTCATTTGCAGGAGATGGTGGCCTCGTTGTCTTAGTAGACTTGTCCTGCTCCACTCTGTGTCCACTGATCAGTCACTTCCTGCAGTGAGCACAGCCTCTTCTCTGTGGTGCACTCTGCCCTTAGATGCTTTCTCGGTTTGCATCAGATTGGCCGTGTAAAACTGATGCTGAGGTGGTTTGAATGAAGATGACCCCATAGGCTTGTATATTTGAATGCTTGGCCCCCAGTTGGTGAAACGGTTTGGGGAAGGATTAGGAGGTGCAGCCTTGTTGGAGGAGGTGTGTCACTGGAGGTGAGCTTTAGGTTTCAAAAGCCCAGTCTCCTCTCTCTCTCTCCCCTCTTCCCCCCTCTGGCTCCAACTTTTGGATAAGATGTGAGCTCTCAGCTACTGCTCCAGCACCATGCCTGCCTACTGCCATGCTCCCCACCATGACAGCCATCGCCTAACCCTCTAAAACTGTAAGCGAGCCCCCAATTTAATGCTTTCTTCTGTACACTGCCTTGATCACGGTGTCCCCTCAAAGCAATAGAACAGTGACTAAGACAGATGCCATCATTCCCATTTTATGCACAAGATGGCCAGAGAAGTGAAATGACTGGCCCACTGTCATACAGCTCTCTAATAACGAGGTCTGTGGGCCAAACTTAGAAAACCTTGACCCGGAAATGAAACCCAGGCTCCTGACCTTAGGTGCATCCTATCTACTCTTTCCACACTAAGCTACCGGGGGCTAGCACAGTTTTCCCAGTCACTTTTACATCTTCAGCACCCAGTTGGTGCTTAGTAAATATTGATGGAAATGACTCAGGGGTGAATAAATGGAAAACTGCAGTAGGAAGAACTGGAGTCTATAAATATGCTCGTGGGCACCACATTGCCAGGGCTGATGCTCACAATCCTGGGGAACCAAGCATTCATTCGACAAACTTAAAATGCTTACTGAAAGTCTGCCACAGACCACTAAGGGGGTGAGGTCCACGCAAGGGGAGGTGCCACAGGGAGCAGAGCCATGCTGACCCCTAACCTTGAGAATTTATAGAAAAGGAGGACCAAAAGCAAACGGCAGTGACATTGCAAAGAAAGAGACAACAGGAAACTATCCAAAAGTGACAGGGCCTGGGGACAGGACAGAGCCCAGGGTGCAACACTGCTCAGCAAATGTAAAGCCTAGACTCCACCCAGAGGAGGAGGGTGAAAGGAAGAAGTGGTGAGGAGGAGGGGGAGGAAGAGAATGAATGGGAGAAGGAAGAGCTGGTGGGAGGAGGGAATAGCAGGGAAAAGACAGTGAAGCTAAGGAAGGAAAGGGCAGGAAGGGCAGGAAGGGATGAAGACACAATGTGGGCTTTGAGAGGAAGGGTGTGATTGGACAGTAAGGTCCAGGGTGTGTGTGTGTGTGTGTGTGTGTGTGTGTGTGTGTGTGTGTGTGAGTGTGTGTGTCTGTGTGTGTCTGTGTGTGTCTGTGTGTGTGCATGTGCGCGCGTGTGTGTGAGTGAGTGAGTGTGTGTGTGTGAGTGTGTGTGTGTGTGAGTGTGTGTGTGTGTGTGTGCCTGTGCATCTGTGTGTATGTCTGTGTCTATGTGTGTGTGTGTATCCGTGTGTGTGTGAGAGTGTGAGTGTGTGTGTGTGTGTCTGTCTGTGTGTGTATCCATGTGCGTGTCTGTGTGTGCCTGTGTTTATGTCTGTGTCTGTGTGTGTCTCTGTGTGTGTGTCTGTGTGTGCCTGTGTGTCTGAGTGTGTGCAAGGGTGCACATGCACACACATCACAGTATGTGTGTGGAGATCAAGGATCAACAACTCTGTGAGCAACTCCTTCCACCTTTACATGGGTTCCAGGGATCAAACTCAGGTCACCAGGCTATGAGACAAGTGCCTTTACCCAGCAAGTCATCGCGATGATCCTCAGAAACATTCTTTAAAAAAACAAAAAACTTAGGTTGAGTATTAATCACTGGGGAAAAAAAAGTTGGATAAAAGGATTTAGAGTAAGACTGTAAGACTGTCATATGTCCAGGCCTTAAGACAAACAAAACAAGAGCTTGGTACCTTCAGATGGCTACCAGAAAAACTGTGATTACAGCAGAATGGGAGATGGGGGGGAGAGAAAGAAAGGGGGGACAGGGACCAATAGTGTAAAGCATTGTTGTGTTCGGGGTTCTAGCATAACTCAGTAGGAGGCCTTCAAAAACAGGAGGCAGGGAGATGAGCCACATGGGTCTCCTGTTGAGTGGACAATGAGAAGAAGTGGCAGTTGCAGGAGGAGTTAGTTAGGGTCTCCGGGTGACAGGCTTCTCAGGTCTCCCATATGGAGTCACTGGGAGACAAGAAATAGGCAGATCTGAGACCTCTCCTGTAAGCAGGCTGTTGAATACAGAGATGAAGTGCATTGTTCCGCCAGGGAAGAAAGTCTGCGTGGACATGGATTTAATCCCCCACAAACCTTTATTGGCAATGTGACTTGAGGCAGGTCACCCACCCTCATCAGGAAGATAAATACGGGAGCGTCCTCCCAGAGAGGTGGCTATCAAGCAGGATACACTGAGCTGAACTACTCCCAAGCCAGCCACTCTCCCTCAGCCACCTCCAGACACAGTCTGGCCTCCCTCTGCCTCCTGACTTCTGACCTCCATGGTGCCAGGAAACCTTCAAGAAAATGAATTTGGTGAAGTGCCTGCCACACAAGCATAAGAATCTGAGTTCTAACCCTAGCACCCACACACAGAAAAACACAGTGCTGAGGGGGTGAGGACAGGATGATTCCTGGAACTTGGTGGCTGAATCAGAGGCTGTAGGCCAGTAGCTGACCCTACCTCAAAAAATAAGGTGGATAATGATAAGGAAGACAGCCAACATTGACCTTTTGCCTCTACATGCTTGTGTATACCTATGCACGCATGCCTGGTCACACATGTGAATGAACACACACACTTGCATGCACACAGGAAACAAACACCTCTAAATCCTGTGTGACAAGGGAAAAGTGCTCACAGCTCACACCACCTGCCAGTCTTATGCCACGGCCAGTCTGTGCTGCTGGCCAGAGCCTATAGTCACTCTAGCAGTAATTCAATTGCCAGTCCCTGGGCACCTTTGGGCACAGAGCCAAATCAGGTGGGTCCCTATTGTTTTCTCAAGACACTGAAGACACAAGTCAATTACTTGGACTTAATAAGAGCTTTTTATCACCTGACAGCAGCCATTGAGCCTGAACTGAGCTCAGCCTTAAGGCCACCCAGGCTGCTTCCCAAGACAGGTGCTCCAACAGCCAGGAGGTGCCACATAAGCCCTGGCACTGAAGCTTCACGTAGCAGATGTTGCCGCCTTCAGTGTTGGCCGTATCAGGACAGTAACACCCTGGACGCTAATCTCTGGGTCCTTGCCAGCCAGCGGGGACCAGCTGTACTCTCTACTGTTAAAGATATGGGTCCTCTGGAGGGGTTGCAGAAGGGCCTTGAATTCCAAGCCCGACTTCTCCCCATACCATTTCAAGGCCTGAGATTTTCCAGTCTTTCATCATTTGGAATGCCTGCCCATGTCACTAAGGCTTGCTGTTACAACTAAGACCCAGAAAATGAAATGTCTTACTCAAGGAACTAAAACACATCGGCAGGAACCAATTGAATACAAATGTACTCAGAAGTTGGGAATCTGGTTAAATACATGCTAAGTTCCACAAGAGTCAGAGAGACAGCACAGCCATAAATGACTAGTCTCCATTCAAATTCAGGATCCCAGCTGTGATCTGCACCCCAGTACCTCATGTCCAAAGGTGGCGTGCCCAGTCTGCACCGTAGAGGATGGAGGTTTGCTGATGTCTGGTTCCTCCCTGTATCAACCCCCTCAAGTTACCGCTGCTCAGACTGGGCAAACTGGTCCCCAAGGAGCCTGGCTGTCCTGCAGAGGGTGGAGGTGTGAACCTGGCACAGGTGTCTATGGAGGTGGGAGGACAGTGCTCAGAGAGGACGATGGAGGGAACAGAGGGACTCCAGCATGTGCTGTGAGGGTGGGAGGGAGTGTTGAGGAATAGAAAGGCTTGGGAGAACTGATCGAGGCTCAGGCAGGAGTCAGCTTGTAAATTTAGGTCTTTTGACTAAAAGTCATAAAAAGTCATTGGGAGACTGAGAGGTGAGGAGCCATTGGGAGTGAAAGAGTCAGATTTGATCTTGACTGTCTAGAGAGGCTCCTGGGAACAGGAGAGTCTCATCTGGGAAGTTTAGCTACTGCGGCAGTGTGAGAAGGTGGCAACAGAGACCAAGTTGAAGGCGAGGTTTAAAGGAGTTCACCAGGGAAGCACTACACAGATAAGAATAAACAACTGCTGCAGCCTTCCTTTTCCAGAAGATGCAGTTTCTCCCTTCCAGTGCTCTCTGACACCCAAGAGAGCATGAGCCAGCCCCTCTTCTGCTTTAACCAGTCACATCTGCATCTGAAACCACGTCCAAAGGGTGTGGCCAGCACCACAAGTTCACTGGCAAGGCAAGATGCCACTACAGGTAGTTCCTGGAACAAAGAGGGAAAACGTAAAGGTGTGTGGGGTATGGTGATTGAACATGAGGAGGAAGGAGTGAGCATGGAGGACGACTCCCACAATCCTGACTTACACTGGGATGAGGAGGCAGAAGATGTCAGGAGAGGACCATGTGGGATGAGGGAGAGTATGGAAGTTAATATTGTCAGGATCTAGAATCACTTAGGAGAGAGGCTTCTGGGCGTGCCTTTGAGGGGGGTTCTGGATTAGATTAACTGATGTGGGAATCCCTACCTTAACTGTGGGTGTGTCCTTCCATGGGCTGGGCTGTATGAAAAGAAGGGAGCTGAGCATTTGGTCATCACTGTACTCGCCTACAGCAGCTGCAACATGACCAGCTTCTCCACCATTATGGATTGTGCTCTCAGATTGTAAACTAAAACAAACACACCCTTCCTTAAGTTGCTTTGGTCATAGCAGAGAGAAAAGTGATACAAGCCAGGTGGTGGTGGCTCATGCCTTTAACAGCACTCAGGAGGTAGAGGCAGGCAGATCTCTGTGAGTTGGAGACCAACATGATCTACATAGTGAGTTTCTATATAGCCAGGGCTACACAGTGAGACTCACTGTGTAGTGAATGCAGAGCAGTACATGGTCAAGCAATATGGATACCAGCCCAGACTTAGGATGCCCGAGAAACCTATGCAACATACATGTAGACACCCTAAGGGAAAACAAGCTATGAAGTGGACTTGGAGAAGTCGTGGCCATGGCTATGAATATGAGAGCCAGTCATTGGAATGACCACAATAACTGAAGCTGGGGAACTGCTTCAGCCCAGTGAGGTTTGTTAGGAACATGTCACATCAAAGGGACAGACCACAATTCACTTAGGTTCTCACTCACCATTGGCTGGCTGAGTTGCTTCTGTCTTTTGACATATAAAAATAGCTCAATAATGAGCATCCTTGTCCTGTTTATAGCCTTTTCCGTATTCTAGGTTAATTTTCTAAGGAGCCTACATCACTAACATGGTTAGCAATGAATATTTGCTAGAAAGATGAATACATCATGCTCATTCTTCTGAAAATGTAATAGAAATTCTTCCTAGATTGCCCATTATCCGTGGTGGCCCATGTAGTTTCTGTCTTCCATTGTCTGGCTGATTTATGAAGTCTTCTCTAACTGGCCCCAGGAACCTCTCTTCTCTGAATTCTAATGGTTATTGCTAGAGACACACTCATTCTGACCTTGTCCTGTAGAAGCCTGATGTCTTAGGACACACACACTCACACACACACACACACACACACACACACACACACACACACACAAAATGAAGGACATTTGCCTTCTCATAAAAAGAACATGGAACTGGGAACCAAGGCCTTGCTTTGTGTTTCATGTGTGTGTGCATGTTTGCATGCACAGGGCTACATGGGTGTGTGCATGGATATAGAAGGGCAACCCCACGTGTCTTTCCTCATGCAATGGCCTTCTTGCTTTTAAGACAGAGTCTCTCCTTAGTCTGGAACTCACCACACAGGGTAGGCCAGCTGCTCAACATGCCCAGGGATCCATTTGTTTCTGTCTCCTCAGTCCTTGGATTACCAGAGTGTGCCACATACCCAGTGTGTGTGTATGTGTGTGTGTGTGTGTGTGTGTGTGTGTGTGTGTGTGTGTGTGTGTGTACACATTTTACACATGTCTGGAAACACATGAGTTGGGATGTATGAGCACATGTAAAGACCCAAAGTTGATGTCACATTCATCTTCAATTGCTCTTCCACTTGATTCATTGAGGAGAAGTCTGTCAATCAAACCCAGAGCTTTCTGTACGGCTACTCCTGATAGCCAGCTTGTTCTAAAGACTCCCCATCTCCTCCACCTTCCAAAGTGTGAGAATTACAGGCAGGTTGCCACATCTACCTAGCATTTCACATAGGTTCTGGGGATCTGAACCAGGTCCTCACACTTGAGAGGCAGATGTTTTAACCACTAAGTCATCTTCCCAGCCTACCATCTGGTATGGGTAATTTTTATGTGTTTGCCTGGTACCCATGGAGGCTAGAAGAGGGTACCAGATACCCTAGAACTTAAGTTAGATATAAGTGAGCCACCATTTTGGGGCTGATAATTGAATCTTAGTCCTTTGGAAGAGCAGTGCTCTTAACCACTGATCCATCTCTCCAGCCCCCTGACTTTTAATGTGGCTTCTGGAACTTAACTCAGATCCTTGTGCATGCGAGGCAAGCACTTCACCAGCAAAGCCATCTCCCCAACCCCTCCCCTGGATTTCTGGAATCTCCTTCAGAGATTAGTAAAGCTCTGACAAGGTTTATGTGTACTGACTACCTGGAGTAGTTAAGCAAGAGACTTGAAAGCACTAGTATTCATTCCTGCTATAAACCTAGATTTGCCTGAGAGCTTCAAATACAAAGGGTTTCACACATTGTTTTTCATAAGTATCGGGGTAAGGACGTCTGTTATAACAACCAAGTTCCTGATCCCCAGTGCAGCTCTGTACAGACACATTTAGTTCTTACTCACTTTAAGTCCAAACAGGGCACACTGCAAGCATCAATCCAGACACACATGTCTTTCTGTAACTGTGGCTCCTCTGTCTTCAGCACACATCTTCAGAAATTGCCAGGACCCTCTTTCTCAAGCCAGAGGAAAAAGAGATGGCTCATCACACTGGCCTTTAGGGGCCATGCCTGGAGGTGGCACACAATTTCCATTTCCCTCCAGCCAGGATTCAGTTCTGTATGCATTGCCATAGGGACCATAGGAAACAGTCAGGCTGGGCTTGAGGATAGAAGGGATGCAGGTTTGGGTATCCCACAGTGAGGGAAGTAGGTTTGAGCGATCCGGTGCTCAGCCTGTGTACTGCAGAGCTGGACTTGATCCCTAGTTCATCTAAGCCAGGGTCCCTCCTGCCCTAATCTGAATCACCTTGACTGTTGTTTAATTCCATGTTTAACCCATCTTCAGACTGCAGTGATCATGTCAGGTGCTCCTCCCTCCGAGCCTCAGCTGTGGCTTACAGGTGTGTCTTCCATTTCTGGGGTGCTCTCCTTCAGTGAGTCAATCGGCTCCCTGACATGCCCTTGCACCACATAAGCACATGTTCTTGTTCTAAAGCTATGCCTTATGAACTTGACATATTCAGATGCTATGGCTTTTATCTGGAGTAAATTAAAGCTCTTAAAATGTCAGAATGTTTTCAATTCATTTGACATTCTCACCATAGGTCAAACTGCCTCTGAAACAGATGTGTCTAAACGGCTGTCTACCCTTATCGCTCAGAAAGGTGGTTTAGGAAGTTTGGATGCTCAGATGTGTACTGATCTGAGGCCTGTCAACATCAGTCATTCTGGCTGGATCTATTCACTTATAAACTTTTGACATCCATTCCCTATGCTTATGATTGGTTACCTTGAAATCTCCAAGGGATCTTGGGGAGCCATTATCACTTTCTATTGCTTTGTAAGCACAGACCCTGGAATACTTTTATTATGTTTTATTTACTTATCTATCTATTTATTTATTGTGCAGTTTGAGGTAGGTGGAAGCATGGGGGCCAGAGGACAACTCGCAACTGCCAGTTCTCTTTCTACCATGTGGGCCCCAGGAATGTGGGCTCAAGTCGTCAGGCTTGACAGCAGACACTTTACTGGCTGAGCCATCAACCCTGAGATGTTTCAGTTGGGGAAAATTATGACTTTTGTAATTATGGTGACAGTCACCCTCAATGGAAACTGAAGGTGCAGATGCACAAACCAATTTCCCCAACCTCACAAAGCATGCTTCCTTGGGGCAGGGAACAAATGTCCAAATAGACATTTCATGTATCTGGTGACATGTGCTTTAAAGATAGAAAAGGGAGACATGAAAGGCATACAGGTGAAGCAGGGAGATGCTGGATCACTGGGTACCAGAGACAAGTCACTATCAGGATAAGCAAGAGCTAGAGGATGGGGCAAGTGCACTGTGGGTAGAAGCAAGGCAACCAGGAGTGTGTTTGGCACCTTCCAGAACAGAAAATAAGACTACAGGAGTGAGGGAAAGAACAGGCTGGAACTGGGGACTGGCTGGATCAAGGCCTTCAACTTTCAATAAGGAAGGCAGCTTCTAGCAGGAGATGTGAGGGGCGAGCACAGTTTGAGAAGAGAGGACGTCAGATGGTCCTCTCTGTGGAGGATATGAGGAAGAGGATGAAGGGACTGAGCCGGAGAGGTGGGGAAAGTCCAAGGGAAGGGAGAGGACAGGTGAAGAGGAAATCAGTGGCACATGTGATGTCACCAGTTACTCAGATAAGGACAGGGAACTGGCCAACGGATGGGCAAGCAAGGGTCTCTAGTATTTGCAACATGAGCCACAAATAGTAGAGAAGAAAGATGAAAGACCAGGGAGAGAAAGCCTGGGAGAGATGCATCAAGGATGGGAGGAGAGAAAAGTGTCCTGCCTCTCCCATTCTCAGACTTAGCGCAGGCTTATGGACAGATGAGTCCTGGGACCCCAGCCAATAAAGACATACAAACTGGACTTCACCGTAAGCGCCAGCCCCCAAGAGTTCCCACCTGTCACTCCAGGGCTAGTCCATGCCTCTTAGAGGCCACATAGGGCAACTGACACAAAATGAATTTCCACTTTTAAAAGAATCTCAGAAAATAGGTCACCCCGCTTCTGTCAGAACAGCGTCTGAATCATTCCAGCAACGAGTGTCTCTCCCGTGGGTTTCTAATTGCAGAAGCTCCATAGCCCACCTCTGCACACGACTACACAGTGCATCGTGTTCTGCAAAGGAGAGCTGCCTTCCGCTACTCTGCTTCCTCATTTAAAGAAAAGGGGAGGGGAGGGGGGACTTAGAGGAAATAGATCCAATTGATTCCAGTTCCTGAGTGCGTCTGAGCCATGACTCTTTTCCATCTCAGGCCCTGGAATAGAAGTTGGTGTGGCTGTGCTCTCATGTCCACATCAAAGTTCCCACTGTTCCTCGTTTCTCCTAAAATGCATGGAGCTGGAAGTAGAGAAACACTCCACCAGCTGGGTTCCCTATAAAGAGGTGGATTACTCATAGAACAGGCCAGCTATAGCCTGATGGCTTGTTTTTTGCTTTGTCCTCAGTGCTGGTAGCAGAATGGGTATAGAGTTTGGGGCTGTACAGTCACAAGGACAATACCCATGAGGCCAGAAAGAGCCACTGTAGATTGTCTCAAATGGAACACTCTGGTCACACGATCATTCCTACTCACTATTGGCCAAGGTTCTGTTATCTGGCTAGTCAGGAGGAGTGTGTGGACCCCAGATGGGTCAGCTTCCCCCTGAGGGATATGGCTACCCTGACACTTCCTATCTAGTACTCTGACACCAACACTATGGGCTGGGCTCAGCCATGCTCTGCTGTGCCCCACATTGCTCCATAGGAAGTACAACCCTACCCAGGAGCAGGTAGAACAGTGCCAACTCTCTCATGCCAGCCTGGCATCCTGCACCTCCCAGCCAGGAAGCAGCTCAGGCACCTGCCCACCTCTACACCCACCTTCCCGAGGTTCTCACCACTCCATCACACTTCTTCCTGCCACCCCTGTCCAAATGTCCACAGTGAGAGCTTATGTCTCAAAAGATAGACCCTGACAGACTCACTCCAATCCCAAAAGCCACCTCAAGCTCTTGTGGCTTTGAGTTTATGCCCAGTTCTCTTACATGTCAGCAGAAGAGCCATCCTGGCTTTGGCCCACCCTAACCACCATTTATTACACCCAAACTGATACCATGCTAAACTACGTTAGGGGTTTGTTCCCCACTGTAAACAAAATTCTTTCCCATCTTGTGAACGGTTACCATCTTCCCGCTGTGTGTGCAGAAGTCTTAAGACTTTCTCTCTGGTTCCTTTCTTTCTTCCTTTCTCTCTTTCTTTCTATCTCTTTCTTTCTTCCTCTCTCTTACCACATCCAGTCCTTCCACAAGTAATGTTGATTCTGCCTTTAGAACACAATTCCAAACTAGCATCCTCTACCCAGGTTCATGGCTCCCACCATGAGCCAGCCCTTCTTATCTTCCCACTGGGCTATTGGCCAGATATCTGGCCAATTGGTCTACCTCCTCCTCTGCCCCCATTTCAGACAATTCTTAATCTCTTACTAGGACCAACAGATAAAAATAATCTGACTTCATCTTATCTATCTCATCCTGTCAAACCCTATTCTCTGTCCCAAGATTTGTGCCACCTCCTGGTCCTCATAGACAACAATTTATCCCTTACCTAAAATGCTCACTTTTGTTGATCCCCTCTGGGATGTTCTTTCCAAGATTACTATACCACTGATTCAGAGCACTTCAACCCTCGGAATTGCCCCCAAACCCTCTGTATGTCCCCAGGGCCTCCATTCACATGATATTGCCTATGGTCTCAGTGACACATCCCTGTTAGAACATACTGAAGCCAGCATACATGTTCATTATGTCCAGGCAAACCTTGGGACTTGGGTGCTAGAGGCTGTAGGAACTTAGTGTGTATGATAACTAGATGAAGGATATCTATCTGGCTTATGTGCTCCACGTGCCCTGGCACCCTTATCTATGTAATTCCTCCATGCCCTTCATTCTACCAGTCATCAGATTATACATACACAGCACACACACACACACACACACACACACACACACACACACACACACACATCATTTACAAGGCACAAATTATCTCTTTACTCCCACACTGATGCCTAGAACTTACAACCATCCTTGATGTGACATTATGTTACTGCAGTGGTCCCTTCCACATGCTCTAAGTAACTATCTCTAGCCCAGCAACAACATCAGGTAACAGATGGATGGATGGATGGATGGATGGATGGATGGATGGATGGATGGATGGGCTGGTGACAAATAGATGGTGAATGGATGGATGGACAGATGATGAATAGATGGATAGACAGATGGATGGATTAATATATTCTTTTCTGGGGCCCAAGGCTTTAGTTAACCCTTAGCTGTTAAAATTGACCTGGGTTACTTCATTCTCTCAGTCAATCGACATTTGAAAATGAGACCAAGGAGAAGACATGTTAGTTCCTGTCCATGTTCCTGAAAGCACAACTCTCAAGGTGACAGGCTAGCATTACTCCAAACAACCATGGAACCAGAATCTTCCTCCACAATGTGTTTCTGATCCATTGCTATTTGTTTTGATAGTTGTCAGATTTTTTATTTACACCAAGTTCCTCTGGGGTCTGGTTTACTGGATTCTCTCACTCTCATACCTAGATAGAAGAATGACTTATCTGTAAATCTTTTCTTTATTGAAGGTGCATCATAAAGCAAACCTGCCTACACCTCTTTGTGGTCCCCTAAAAGTGAAGGATTCTGGCTTTTTGTTGATGCTTTTACCTCTCCTCTCAGGGAAGATTTGGAGGGCTCAGAGCTCTTCCTAGGAGCTTCCTAACACTGAGACCCTTTAATACAGTTCCTCATGTTGTGGTGACCCCAACCATAAAATTATTTTGTTGCTGCTTCATAACTGTAATTTTGCTACTGTTATGAATCAAAATGTAATTATCTCTGTTTTCCGATGGTTTTAAGCAACCCCTGTGAAAGGATCTCCAACACCCCAAATAGGCTAAGATCCACAGGTTGAGAACAGCTGACCCAGGAGGGTCACAAGACCCATATGCTCCTGCCAGCTGACCCAGCCCACGGTAGCTTTCAATGGCACTCTTGACAGTTTTGTTCCTGAAGTACATTACTAAGTTGAGGACACCTTTGTAGCTCCCACCCACACAGCTTAAACTGCAGGTCATTTCCCCTACCTGGCAGATGCCCGTGGATAAAACTCAAAATGTTCACTAGGAAAGCAAAATAGAAATAAGAGAAAACTTTGAGGGTCTCAGGAGGTAATTCAGTCAATAAAGCATGAGCCCCACCACACACACACACACACACACACACACATATGATGTTATGGCACAAACTTGTAATCTCAGGACTGGAAAGATAGGGGCAGGGGGATCCCTGGGACTCCCTGGTCAGTAAAGACCCTGTCTCAGTAGAAAGGTAGATGGCAACCAAATATCAGCATTCAAGCTTGTCCTCTGACCTCCACTCACACCTGCACATACATGTGAGTGTATACACACACACACACACACACACACACACACACACACACACACACACACACACAGTAACTTCAGGGTTTACTAAAGAGAAAAATTGCCCTTTGTGCAGCTGGTGTTCTATCAGAAGATTGGTACTGAGCTGAGGCATCTTTAGGAAAGACTGTAAAAACACAAGAAAGCATCACCCTCAGCTTCACACCCCTCGCATCCACTCGGACTGGAGTGCCGATGAGGTGAACAGGAAATTGCTGCTTTATTTTGTCTCTTGTACACACCAGCCACTGTGCTCCTTTCAAAACCATCTTGTCCTCAAACATCTATTTACATTTATAAATAGCATGTCTTATTCTCCAACCATATAAGCAAAACAAAAAAATTACAGTAAATATAGAAAAGCACCAAGAAAATGGTTACAATAACTCAATATCCTCACCTAGAAGTAGGAAAGTAGGAAAAAGGTGGAAGGTTCTTTGATGTTTTTTTGGCAGGTGCAGGCTCATATCTTAAGACTCAGATTGTATTAAACATATAATTTTATATTTTCTTTTTTCTCAGCATCATGTCAAAATTTTTCCAAACCCTTAATCTGAAATAAGATGGCTGGAAAAATGTAATCCTGTTTTGGTTGTCTTAAAATCCATCTTAGAGCCAAGTGGTGGTGGCACACACCTTTAATCCTAGCACTCAGGAGGCAGAGGCAGGCAGATCTCTGAGTTCAAGGCCAGCCTGGTCTACAGAGCAAGTTCCAGGACAGCCAGGATACACAAAGAAACCCTGCCTCAAAAAACAAACAAAAAAAAAATTCCATCATAGAAACAAAAGAGTAAATGATGTTACCAGATGCCAAGCTTCCAGCCACCCCCAACCACCCAGACTCACCACCAGGCAGCTCCTATGTACTGCTCTCTGGTTGTCTCCATGACAACTTGCCAATAGGCAAGAGCAGGTGAGCCTAGGAGGGGAACTTCTAGCCTGGCTGGGTCTCCTACCCACTCAGTGTGGGATGACACCAGGCCCCTTCCTCTACTGCTCTTTTCTGGCAGACCGCTGTTTGCATTGTCATGAGTGTGCTTTGCTTTTAAAATCCAAAGTAGACTTTTCTATTTACACTGGTGCTCTCCCACTAATTCAGTGCACACACACATGTACACACAAGTCCCCTGGAAGCCCGTTTCCCATGCCCAGACACCATCAGAGGCAGGTGAGGGACTCTGTCATGACTCCTGACCTCCCTGTCTGGCTCTACTCCCACGGGTCTCAAGCTTGATGCCTTCAAGCAGCATCGCTCAGGAGGTGCCCTCAAGTAGAAGCACACTGGGCTGTGATGTCAGCTGTGTCACTTCCTCTCTGCATGGCCCTGGCCCAGCTTTGTAACCTCTCTGAACTTCAGTTCTCTTGTCTGTAGGATAAGGATGAGTGTGGCCTGTTTGTGGGGTAACACCAGGGTCAATGTAGTCAGCTTATGCCAAATACACACAGATCTCTGTGAGTTCATGAGCCACTTGAGGCTTTGGTTTACTCTGAAGCCATCTTTCCGTCATTCTCTAGCCAAGACCAAAACTAAGTTCTCCTTAGTTGTGGCTACAGACCCTTCACCAGGTGATTTCACTGCTCGGATAAAGTGGATCTTTTAATGCTGGAGCCAGAGTCTGCTGAAAAGGGCTGGTAAACCAGATTTCAAAAGCAAACCATTGAGTCGACAAGACACAAACATGACTCAGCTCCTGTGAAAGGCGCTCCCCTGCCTGTCTGAGGCCTGGCTTGCCTCTGCAGAGCACAAAGACCTTCCATAAATAGTGTCTTCACTGAGACAGAGCAAAACACACCAATGAAACCCCACAGTTCCATCCTGAACCCACATTTCAGCCAGTAAAAACCTAAAAGGGGTTGGGGGAAGGGAGAAAGAGGCGGGACAGGAGAGGACAGCAGTGTAAAAGAGTCTAAGGAAGGCCAGTAGAGGGAGAGAAGGGAAGAAAAGGAAGGGGGGAGGAGGAAGGGGAGGGAAGGGAAGGGATGGGGAAGGAAGGAAAAAGGAAAGGAGAACGAGAGGGCAAAGGAGGGGAAAGGAAAAACAGATGGAAGAAGGGGAAAGAGAGAGGAGAAAGAGGCGGCTGGGGGGAGGAGGTGGAGAGAGAGATGAGTTAGTCAGCAATGAATTAGGTCACTGGTGTCCTGCTTGCCCTGCCAGAGCTGAGGAGTGTGTGTTGGCAGGAGTGTCTCTTTTGAGGCTGCTACAGACCAGTATCAGCAACAGGGCTGGAGGCTAGAGTGCCTTGTTAGCCTGCAGCTGACACTAAGCAGCAAGGCGCTGCTGTGCACATCTCTAGCCAGTTGAAGGTAGCCAGCTGGGCTGCTGTTTGTGTGCCTGCACCTTTAAATTCCCAGGCAGCATCTCCTGCTCCTGGGAGCGCTTGTTCTCTTTTTTCTTTCTTTTTTTTTTTTTCCAAGAAAATGACTAGAGATAGAAAACCCATATAGTCAAATTACTGTCGGAAGGTTTTACTAAAAAAAAAAAAAAATTAACTGCAGTTAAAGATAAACATGGTTTCTCTGAATCTGAGCTCTCTCATCAAATCAGACAAAACCTAGCACAGTTCCTTTTTTAAGATTCAGATGAACGTCTGCCATCGGTAATCATCAGGGTGTGGTGCGTTACCCTGTGCAGTGTGGAGCCGCCCACGGCACAGCTGAAGCTCATTCATTCATTCCATAGAACAGGCTCACGATATCAGAGTGTGTAAAGTCTGTCTAGACCCTAGACATCCACAGAGGGCGAGAGTCAGAATCCACCCCCAAAGCACCCCTCTGCAGCAGGCAGAGGTCAGGCATGAGAGCAGCCTCAGAGCTGAATAGGATGCCCAAGTGATGGAGCCCATGAAGGTGTGCCCTCTTCTCCTCATTTAAAATGTAGCCCAGAATGGGAGTGGGGCCTGCCCAAAGTCACACAGCAAGTGCTTGGGAGAGCCAGAATGAGTGCTTAGAGTCCATACCCAGTGGTCTTTGTTCTGTATCTGGAATGGATTCGAGGAGCTGGAAAGGTGGCAGAGCAGTTAGGAGTGTTTACACTTTCCAGTGATCATGAAAGTGGTGGCTCACACTTGAAACCACAGCCCTGAGGAGATGAGGCTTGCAGGCTGGCCAGCCTAGTCTGCTCAGTGAATTTCAGGGCAGTAAGAGACCCTGTCTCAATGAAAAAGCGGTGTCAGGACCCTGAGCAGGCCAGAGTTCTGCCTGAGCACTTGTAAGCACATGTGTATGTCGTGCCAGGCCCCCAAAGGCAGGAGCCTAACTGCTAGCAGTAGTGCCTGAGGAATGCCACACAAGGTGTCCGCTGGCCTCCACACACACACCTGCACACCCATGGACACACACGTGTACACACAATAACAGACATGAGCTTGAATTTTTAAAGCCACCATTGACCAGTGCCTGGGAAGGTGCCAAGTGCCTGGGAAGAGGCAGGATGAAGTACCCTACAGGACATTCTAGGACCCTACAGGGGACCCATGGGCCCGTCAATCCAGTGCTGCCTCCCTCGTACCATGGTCTCTCAGTCGGGTCTCTGAATGGCTTCTCAGTCACCTTGGAGATAACTGATAGACTCTTCCAGAGCCCCAGCAGCAGGTTTGGAGCAGGACTGGGCAAGACAGAGAGATGTCTGGGAACCCAGAGTAGAAAGGTGGGGGCAGGCAGCTGCCAGTGGTCTTCCCTACAACCCCCGCTCTCAGCCTCTGGCTGGGTGTGTGAAGGCCAGAAGCTGGCCTCACCAGTGGGAGAGAGGCCTGCTCATCCCTCTCCTGGTTTGCTTTACGGCCTGGAAGACTCAGGGCCCTGAAATACACACGTGTAAGAAGGAGCATAACCTCTCGTATGCATCTTGGCTCCACCTCTCACACAGGACTCACTCATCCCCAGCGGCCACACCATTCTCGATGGTTCCTGGGTTGTTGTGCCATTGCTGGATATTCGCCAGCTCCCATGGACACCTGTAAATGGCATGTACACATATGGCTGGACTTTTCTGGTTCTAGGATTTATTAACCCAGTGGATTTTCAGTGCTGACCCTTGACCCCTGGAGCTCAGAGTTGATAAGCTCCCATACTGAGGTCACCAAGTCTCAAAAAAATATGAAAACAAATCTGTGACCTTCAGAGGACATTGAGGCCATCCCCATGCTGGAGGACCAAGGAGGTGAAGCAGCTTGCACAGATTGGATCACCAGGCAGAACCTCAATCTCCTCGCCTGACAGAGAAATCTATGGGGGTCACTGAGAGTATCCATGCAATGTTCAGTGGGCCCCTCTCCACAGTGGCTGGCCCACCAATGTCTCCATGAAGGGATCTAATTTGACTTACGGGAGTATTACTAGCTGACCTCCCCGTTAGAACCATCTCCAATGCTGTTTCAAACAACGTGTTCCAAGACTGGACAAGGAAGGTTTAGGCCCAGTGTCAGAGAATGGTGACAAAACAGACCTAAAAATGTCCTTTGCCACCACAGAATTTCAGATCAGCCCTGGGAGTGAATGTAGTTTGGTTCCCATGCCTACCTGTAAATGTGTGTTCAATCATGGCTGAACTGCCCTCTTCTTAGACCCACTAACTTGTCAGCTTTCCAAGACCATCAGCTCTTGGAACCTTATTAAACAAGATCCCGTCTTTACACACTGAGTCAGAAACTCCAAGATGAGACTTGCAGTCCAGCTTCTGAGCCCTTGGCAAGTCCACCACTGAGAACTGCCCATAACATGGGTCATGCCACACCCAGCACGTGCCCGATGCATACTAGGACACAGAAATTTTTGGCTGGGCTAACTAGCTGCTTCTAAATCCTGCTGCACCACTGAGCAGCTGAGCAACCTGGGTCAGGGCACTTAACCTCTCTGTGCTTTAGATTGTTTCTCTGCCAAGGGAAATGGGAACCCTGTGGGCTTTGCAGTTGTGTTTAGAGGGCTAAGCCAGATCGCAGGCCTACATGGTTGAACAGAGGGAGCGCCAGACAGCGAGCACTCAGTAAATGTCACCTGCTGTCTAATTGTTGTTGTGGCTGGCAAATACACAAGCCACCATGCGTGCTTGACATGACTTACAGACGAGTCATCCTTGAGCGGTGTCTGACATGGCTGACACTCTAGGTGTCTCATTAATTCATCTCCAGTCAAGGAACCCTTCCTAAGCATCTACTGTTGGTTAGCACTGTTTGGTTCCACGTATGCAGCAGACTTGTAGGGGCACAGGCTGAGGAGGCCCTGTGTCCCACAACCTTCGTGTGCCATACAGGACACAGGAAGGTGCTGCTCTGGGGACACACTTGCTGTCTGCCACACGCTCTCGAGTGCAAGAGCGTGAGTGCACACATGCACACACACACATGCACACACATGCACACACATGCACACACACATATACACACACACATACACACACACATACACACACACATACACACACATGCACATGCACGCACACACAAGTGCATAAACACATACACACACACATGCACACACATACACACACATGCACACACACATGCACACACACATACACACATGTTCATGAACACATACACACACACATGCACACACATACACACACATGCACACACACATGCACACACAGGCACACACACACACATGCACACACACATGCACACACACATGCACACACATACATACACACACACATGCACACACACATGCACACACACACATACACACACACACACACATGCACACACACACATATACACACACACACACACACACTGCTTAATCTTGAACTGTATTACAAAGCCTGGATAGATGTTTGAACGGAAAGTCACTCTGTTCTCTTGACCTGTTGAAGTGTTTCAATCAATAATTAAAGATGGCTACCAGTCATTCACAGGGGCACCATCCCAAATTCCAACAGGTTATCTTTGGTTTCACCTTGCTCCCATCACGTAAAGTATAAGAGTCCTAAAGTCAAAATACAGACCAGAATATAGATGTGTGGATGGATGGCAAAGCTAACAGCTGGGAAAAGGCTGTCTAAGTGGAGCTCACAGCCACTCCAGCTATCTCGACACACACACATGCAAAGTGGGTCTGTCATTCATGTCCTGGTCATCTCAGGCCACAGATAGTATTTTAGCCAATGAGACGCAACTCAGCCATGTCAATGTGCATGTTCCCAATATCTTTCTCCTGTGTGGACACACATTACCACCAGGGCACCTTACAAATGAGCATGAGGAGGTGTATAAGACTGGACCTCTCAACCCTCCGTTATGGAAGGAGGCTTATGAGGCCCAATCCCTCCCTGAGGTTCTGTATGCAGTTACTGGCTGATGGGGGAGAGAAAAAGGGAGAGAGAGGGAATGAGAAAAACCATGAAAATGGAAGGGGGTCTAGTTGAGGACAGGGAAAGGATAAACACAAGTGAGAGGAGAACAAGAGAGGATAACAGGGTTGAGGGGTCTATGATCAAAATACACTATGGATATTATGAAGATGTAGTAATGAAACCCATTATTGTGTATATTTAAGACATGCTGCTAACAAACAGTTTTGTAAAAGGGGATGCAGAGAGGTTAAGGCTTTGCTTGAGACCACATAGTCAATGAGCATTATCCCGACCTGGGGAGCCTTGCTTATATATCTATGCTCCCAAACTCTTCACTCCACTATGTCAGGGGCTGAAGTGACTTTCTATGTGGTAAATTTATTTGAAAGAAAAGGTAAGAAACCCTGGAGTCTTTTTTTTTTCCTCAAAATGCATCCAGGGAAAGGATCCTGTCCCCACTGTGAGATCCACTACAGTGTAAGGCTTTGCTGTCACTTGTTTGAGAGTTATTCAGTTGCATCCCAGAGGACAAGCTGTCCTGAGTTTCTAAGGCAGTCGAGGAATGCTTCGCAGAGCCACCCTGCAGCAGATTGGAGAGAGCTATGTAGAGAGTACAATTACAGGCTCCGCTGGCCAGCTCAGCCTAAATCCCAGGGAAGTCACAAAAGCGTCACAGCCTATTATTTGTCCTCTGACCCTGCAGCCTGGGGACTGAGGCTGAACATATCCTGATGTTTGTACTTGAAGAAAATCTTAAAAATCCACATAGGCAAAAACTGTAAAGGGGCCATCCAATCCCACACAAATGTGGCACTTTGGTGCTAGAGTGTGTCTGTGTTCACGCAAACCACTGGCCCCAAGTGACAACATTTAGTTGACAACCATGTCTGACTGCCATGCAAGTGGCATGTACATCCAGTGGGCACCCAGATTGCTATCCCCATAGGAAAACTGAAGTTAGAAGCAGAGGAAAGTGCCTGCAGGCCAAGCAAGGATGGAGCTCAGTCCCCAGAACCCACATAAAAACTGGGCCATCATGGTGAACGCTCAGAATTCCAGTGCTGGGGGAGGGGGTGGAGAAAGACACAAGGTGGGTGGTGCCTGGAAAACACCACCTGATGTTTTTCTCTGGCTCCCACACACAGATGCACACAAGTGCATGCATACCCTCACATTTACAATCACATGTACATGCACACACTGTACAAACGAGAGGGAAAGAGAGAGAACGAGAGAGAGAGCACAAACTTCCCTCGGAATCTGTCACTGAAAGGCACCCTTGGGCTACACACAGCTCAGTGGGTAAGAGTGGGTACTGCTCTTGCAGACTTTGGTTCCCAGCACCCACACTGGGTGGCACACAACCACCTATGACATCAGCTCCAGGGGATCCAGCGCCCCCTCTTCTGGCCTCCAAGGACACTGCACTCATGTGCACATTCCCACAGATACACACACATACTTAAATACAATTTTAAAAATCATAATAATTCTTCTTAAAGAAAAAAATCAGATTCAAAATATAACATGTTCACTCATCTCATGAGCTGCGACCTTGATTGGCAATCACAAAAGAAGTGTCATAGGGTGAATGGGTACACTCATGCCTTTTTACTAGCGCACAAGCCTAATTAAGGCATGATGAACCACCGCCCGTGAAGGGCACATGACTTTTTGGTAACCTCCATAGTCTTGAGTGAAAACACTGGTCCAGAAGCAGCACCAGCAGTGAGTCCATACCAGCTGGGCTAATTCTGAAGCCACACCGGGCCAGCAGCATCCTCCACTGAGTCCAATCTGTGCCTCACATTTGAATTCTTGTAGGGCTGGGACTGTGAATCACCATTGTAATTTTGTTTATATGTTACAATCGTGTAAGAGCCAGAAGCACAAGCATGAGAAATTCCCACCTTGCCTGGGCTCTATATTTCAAGAATTAGAAATTTTAAGAATCTGTCAGCCTTCGATCCATGAGGATTTGTGTCCACTTCACAGAGAGAGGGGAGGGAGAGCGCCCTGGCTCCCGAAATGCAGAAGAAAGTATGAAATTGGTGCCCCAGTGCAGTGGAGTCCTATGCCCCGCCTCCACAACCTCGTACTTGGCAATCTTGGGTCATCCCTTCTTTGTTCTGAACTTTGTTTTTCCTCATCTGGGTAGGAGAAACAAGCTGGCCTCACATATTTACTGTGTGAACTTTAGATGGACTTTTAGGGAGTGGAGAGAGCTCGATAGTTAAGAGCCAAGTTCAATTCCCACAAGCATCTGTAGCTCCAAGTCCAGGGAATCTGACCCCTTTTCTGGCCTCCACGGGCACTGCACACATGGTGCACAGATGTATATGCAGGCAAAACACTCATACACGTACAATGAAAACAAATAAGTCTTCTTTTAAGAAAGTATGTTCTAGAGCAGGACATGAAAGTGCTAGACAAAAATGCATGTCCATCCCTACCCCTTTCTCTAATGTTATCCTATCTGCATGCCCCTATGGTCTCTCAATGGTACGACACAGCATCTCTGTGGATCAGGAACTCCTTCCTGAGTCTGTTTTTTCTCTCTGATATGTTGCAACTGGGGCTAAACAAGCCTGTGCGTGGCCAGCAGGAAAGGGAGAGCTGGGGGGTCCTTGGTACCTTCAGTAGCCACCTGTCTCTCTGGGAAGGGGGGAGCCAGTCTTTAGTAAGAAGGCATCAGAAGGTTCTGGCAGCAGATTGGGGCAGCCTCTGCAGCCAGGCTGTGACACAGGAGCAGCTGTCTCCAAGGACCCCCACAGGCATACTTGGCCACCTGCCTCTGGGCTTCACCCATTTCCGGTCCAGCTGAAGACATGGCCATATGGCAGATGCTCCTTGTGGGGAAAAGGGGGAGGCCAGTCCCATCATGACTCAGGGGACAGAGTCACAGGGGAGAGACTGGCAGCGTCTTGGACCCAGAGTCCTGGAACCTATCCAAGAGCCACTGGTGTACCAACACACTACTCACAATTAATTTGCTGTCCCTCCCTGCCTGTCCTCCACCTCTGCCTACGATGACATGTGGCCACACAAAACCAGATAGTCACTCACTGTCTGTTTATTGATCAGCTACTATGGCCAGGCAGACCTCACCCAACCCTAGTTCATACTCAGCAAGCAGCTTTTCAGGGTGAGATTGATAGCAGCCATTACCAGCTCCTAGAACGTGGCAGGTGCTTGACATAAATGATCTCCATGAATCTTCCCTGAATTCCTCAAAAGCAGGAGCAATTACCCCATTCTACAGACAAGCAGGCAGACTCAGAGAATGGAAGTGCAGAGATGATGGTGTCCATGTTCAGTCCGTATGCTATGTCACCCCATGGCTAGCTATTCCATTATGCCAGGCTGAATTTCAAAGTTCCAATGGGCAAAGGAAATCAAGGCCTTGCCAAATGGTTACTGGCTGCAGGGAGAGGGGGTTTTCTATGATTTCTTCCTTTTGGCTTCTGAGCAAAACCAGGAATTGGTTAGGATGATACATCCTTTCTGGATGCTTTGGAAATTGGTTCAGTGGGACCTAGCTAGCACAGGACAAAGCCAAGGTTGCACTCACTAAGTCTGTTTGCCTCCAGGTCTGGGTGTCTTCTCTCCCTGAGGCTCCTCCCCTGAGCCAATGACCCTATTCTAACATCACTGAAATGACTAAAAATCAGAAGCCACCACCATGCCACCCACCATTAACTAGCAGGTATGGAGCACCTGCCCAGCTTCCAACCCCGTGCTTGGCTCTGAATGCTAGCGTCTCACCTAGACCCTGGGGAACACCCATCCATCTAGGGAGATATACTGTGGAGCATGAAGAAAGTGTACCAAATATAACAGTGCTCTGCAAAGGTGTGGGGTGGGAAACGACAAGCTTCCTGACCCCATGCCCTCTGTTTCTCAAGTTTTTAGAAACCTCTGAGGTTCCCAGTGCCATACGGATTGATCCTTCAGGAAGGAGTCTGTTGGTTACCACCTACTTACATATCAATCACTAGGAGTCTCTGGCTGCTTCTTCCATGACTGTAGCCCCCTGGCCTGTATCCTTGTTGAGGACAGGAGTGACCTCTGATGCCCTCTCCATGCTCTCCTCGGCACCTGACATCCTCAGTGATTCACACAATACTTGACAAATTATATGAAGTGAATGTGATGGAAGACAGGAATAAGAATCAATTGGGGGAGCACCCTAAAAAGCATGGGAGTTGGTGAGTGAATGAGAAGTAACAGGGCTGATGGGTCAGGAGAAGTGTATGAGGTAAACAACAGAGCAGGCCTCACACTTTACAGAAGAAGTCGACTTGGATGGATCACAGATGTCAACAAGAAAGGACAAAAGGCAAAAATTTGTATGACCCCTGCTGGCAAGACTCTCACCAAATTAAGTGGAGATGGTAGAACCCAGTAATTGACCAACCTCGAAGTATGCTGCAGCCTTCCTGGAATAATCTCAACTAAGAAAGGTAGATATTGAGCATAGTCTTACCTAGAACCCAGCAGCCTGCAAAAGGTACCTACCATGCCAGGGCAGAATCCTCAGGGAGGAGGATTTCCATCAAAATGCCACACTGAACACACCCAAGAGCAGCCAACACCGATACAGCTCTCACATGTGTGTCCGCTGGTCCCCCTGACCTTCACTCCATCATAGAAGAATCCTTTTTCTGTCTCCATATGCTTGTTGAGATAATCAAGCAAGCAAGAAGTTACATCAGTCAGGGACACTGTCATTCCAGGGAAACCAAATTTAAACATCTTTTATTTTTTGAGACCTGGGCTTGAAAAAATGAAGTGTAGATGCTCCGCCTACAGCATATGAAGTTGAGTGGAACAAACAAAGTAATGCTATAAACAGTTCATAACTTAAAATTCAACTCTGCAGCACCTCAGTGACTCCTTGTTGTTTTTTGTTTGTTTGTTATGTTTGCATCCCCTCCCTCCCCTTACCTCCCCACCTAAATCCATTCCTCTGTTTCTGTTCAGAAGGGGGCAGGCCTTCCATGGGAATCAGCAAAGCATGTCCTATCAAGTTGCAGTAGGACTAAGCACCTCCCCTTGTATTTATGCTGAAGAAGGCAATCTAGCATGAAAAATAGGTTCCCAAGAGCCAGCCAAAGCTTTAGGGACAGCCTAATTGTTAGGTGTCCCACAAATAGACCAAGCTACACAACTGTCACATATATGTAGAGGACTTAAGTTTGTCCCATGCAGGTTCCCTGGTTATGAGTTCCTATGAGCCAGGTTAGGGGTGTGTGTGTGTGTGTGTGTGTGTGTGTGTGTGTGTGTGTGTGTGTGTGTGATGTCTTTAACCTCTCTGGCATTCTAAATCCGCAGTTCCAGAGAGGAAAGGTAACAAGGAGGGCCCAAGGTAGGGACAAATGAATTTCCCTGGGAAGGGGATATAGACGAGATCTCCTTGGTGAACTGGGGGGAGGTGGTAATGGGAACTAGAGGGACTGGATTGGGGGTGGATGGATGGAGAGAATACTGAAAGAGATGACTGAACAGGTGGCTTTTCGGGGTTAGATAGAAATCTGATGCAAGGGAAACTTCCATGAATCTACAAGGATGGCCCCAGCTAAGACACCTAGCAATAATGAATATACAGCCTGAACTGGCCATCATGTGACCAGATGGTGACTACCCCCTTATCATCAGAGAGCCTTCATTAAGTAACTGATGTAAATATATTCAGAGACCTACAGCCAAACATTAGGGCAAGCTCGGGGTATCCTGCTGAAGAGAAGGGCTCCTGTTTTTAACTAACATAATCATGTCATTTTTTCTTTGAAACACAAAAAGGCTAAGACAGAATGTCCAACATATTAACTCCTGTGCTCCACCAATATTGTTATGAGCCCAGCATTGTGTGGACATGGAGGCTGTGACCTGAGCATCTCCATCTTGGGGTGTGGGGATGGATAATAGCAAACACATCAGCAAAAAAATGGACCTCAGTGAGTAATGAGTGAGTAGGGGGGAATGAGTCTATAATCCCAGCTCTCAGGAGGCTGAGGCAGGAGGATTGCCATGAGTTCAGTGTCTGTGCTACATTGTGAGTTCCAGACCAGCCTTGGTAATAGAGTGATACTTGTCTCAACAACAGAAATAAGAGAAGGAGATGATAATGATGATAAGCCCAAATGAGGGAACAGAGAAAGCCGGTCAGGTGGTGTTCTCAGGGTTAGCCTTTATTTGATCAATTAATTGAAATAAAGATACCAACACCAGGTATAAGCCTACTGATGACCAGAATTTTTTTACATTTGTTTGTTTGCTCAGAGTGAGTATGCCCTCATACATGAGTGTACATGTAGAGATCAGAGGACAACTTGTAGAAGTCTGTTCCAACATGTGGGTCTCGGGGATCACACTTAGGTCACCCAGGCTTTGCAGCAGGTTATTGCTCGATGTTTTTTACTCTTTTGGCTTTCCAGGGGCCCACCACCCAGCTCCCAGATAAATCACACAAGGAGACTTATTATTGATGAGTGTCTGGCCTTAGCTTGGCTTGTTTCTTGCCAGCTTTTCTTAATCTAAATTATCCCGTCTACCCTTTGCCTCTGGGCTTTTCCCTTTTCTTCCTTCTATAAATCTTACTTTCACTCTTACTCCATGGGTGGCTGGGTGGCTGGGTGGCTGACCCCTAATGTCCTCTCTTTGTTCTCTCATTGCTCCTCCTCTTTTCCTCAGCAGTTCTCCTTCTATTTATCCTCTCTGCCTATCCTTGCTCCTGCCTTGCTACTGGCCATTCAGCACTTTATTAGACCATCAGCAAGCATAGAATCACAGCTTCACAGAGTTAAACAAATGAAGCGTAAACAAAATTCACACACATTAAAGTAATTTTCTACAACAGAAGGTAACTTAACCTGCTGAACCACCTTCTCAGCCAACCAGATGATGTTTAAGCAGAGATCTGAATAGAGAGATGGAGACTGCTGTGTGGGTATAAGGCAGGAGAGTTGGTAAAAGTGTGTGGGTATAAGGCAAGTACCAATACCCTATGGCTGAAGCCTATTTGGTATTTTAAGGGGTGGTAGGGACGGAGCAGATTGCATGGGGGTTGGGGATAGAGTGTGTCAGCCGCTACAGACTGAAATAAACACGTTTCTGTAGGCACAGTGCTATTAGATATCCAAGACATCTATACCAGGTAGCATTTCATACGTTAGCTCCACAGGTCTTCTCTGTATGAGTCTAGCCAAGCTCTGTAAACCTCATGCATACACTTTTCTTCCTGACCAATCAGATATAGCCTTATAGACTACAGTGGGCCTATCTTGTGAATGCATTCATCCAAGTCATTCATCCCCCAGTTAGTTCCAAAGCACCTGGCCAGGTGATGGGACTGCATTGTGAACAGAACCCATGTGGTCCCCAATCAAAAGCAGGCACTCCCCTAGACCCAGAGTAAGACAGGAAATAAACTGAGTCAACATGCCTGGTGTCCATTTAACACTGATCAAGAGGTGGGCTAAGGACAAGGGAAGCTGGAGAAGAAAATGGTTCTGCCTGCAGATTGATTCCTCCAGCTCAGGCTGTGGCTCGGTGCAGCCAGTTTCAGCTCACAGCTGGCCACAGATAAAGCCACAGAAAAGCCCCAACTATATTTCAGCCAAGAGGAGTGATCTCTTCTGTCCATTGGCCTTTCCATAGCTACACAAAATCCGGCAGTTGCCACCACCTGCTGCTTCCAGAGCCCCGAAAGGGAGGCAGAAGAGAGTGGGCTGGCCGCCTCATGCCTAATGACTGACAGAAGCTCTCCAGTAGAGGGGCTGGACAAGACAACAGGGGCAGGGTGTTAGCGTGCAGTGCAGAGGTTTCAGCCAGAGGGTAAATGGGGATGCTGTGGGAGGAAGTGCGGCTAGCCAGTCTTTGGAATGATAGGGGCGTGATCCTTGAGAAAGCCTCCTTAGAGGAAATCATGTACCAGATGAACATGATGAACGCGAAGGCACCAGTGGAGACATCTAGAGGGTGAGCAAAAAGGAACGAGAGAAAAGGTACATGAGACGCACAAGGGAAAGTTCAGAGACAGGAGAGAAAGGAGTGGACTCTGGGACTCAGAGAAGCTTGTGGCTTCCTAAGAACAAAGCAGGGACTGTATGCATAATGGTCACACTCTAACTCTGAGGCACAAAGTGCTGTTCAGACTGTGATAGGCACCGAAGGCTTTTCCAACTGTCCTGAAGGAGTTCAGGTAGCATCTGGGGGCAGTAGATCAAAGGTCCTCTTCTGTAATTCATGATTGCTGTGGGCAAGAGTAAAGTTGGCTGGGGCAGGAGGATGCTGCAACAAGGCAGAGAAACTTAACCATGGTCTGGCCCACAGTGTGGTAAGTTTAGGATGTCTGATGACCTAGGAAGCAGAGGGAGCAGGGCCAACAAGGTGGGAGGAAACCAAGGGCAACCCCCAGGTCTGCAGACTGGGAGGCAGGCCAGACAGGGCGTGGTCTGTTCAGCAAGCCAACAAGAAGCAGACCCACAGAAGAAACTGACATCTGTAGGATGCTACAGAAGACAGAGCACCATGAGACCAGGGGAGACCAGGCAAAAATGGACATAATAATGACAGGTTCTCCATACATGGGGGAAAATTAGAGCCTGGAGAGGGGTTTTCTGGGAAGCACATGGTGAATGAGAGAGAAGCCATGGGTGGCAGAGGATGAAGAGTCTGCACAGGAGATTGAGGATGAACAGAAAGAAACCAGGCAACACCAGGTCCTGGACACCCAGTGGTGAGGGTAGAAAAAGATGCCTGATGGCAGAGACAGGCAGAGGCTGGAGGTAGGGACACATGTAGAAATGTCTCTGACACTGACACAAAAGCAGGTGTTGCAAACCTTTGTAACCTCCCTTTCAGCACCCTCTGTTCTGGGTGAAGGTTCACAAGAGTCACTCAATACAGTGTTTATCAATGGAATGTGAATACTCTCTCTCTCTCTCTTTCTCTCTCATACACACTTATACATACACCTACATCCATCCATGCATGCACATATACATACACAGAGTCTGTGATAGAATGAATCTTTGGAGGCACTGTGCTCCACATTCCCATGTTAGAGTTCACAATACAGTTAGCATGGTTATGGCCCCAGGAAAGCCCACTGTGAGGACACATGTTTAACCTCCTTCTCATCTAAGTGTGGGATCCCTTCACATCTCTTACTGGCCTCTTCATGGCTGGCATCAACAGAATGCTCTTTGAAAACCTCTGTGTTGGGGGAAAGGGGTGTCTCTAGCTAGTGAGATGCCTGCCTCTGGTGAGCCACAGGGAAAAGGAACTTCACCCAGCCTTGAGACATGACACTACTTTGGTCTGTGTTTCCTTGTTTGTTCACCACTTTAAACTCTGAGACACCTACGGTGTCTCACTGCCCAGCAGGTGGCAAAGGTAGTTTGCTTGGAAAACCAAGGTTGAAGAAGATCAGAAGACATTCTTTGCATGTGTGTTTTCTTGTAATAAGAAAACAGTTACTCTAGCAATCAGCCAGGCACTGGTCTCTTAGAAGGGATGAAGAAAGAAAGATCACCTTGAGCCAACCTTCTACCCTCCAAAATATTATGGGACTCAGGGGAATGTGGACAATATGTGAAATATCAGGTGTTAAAGCCCTAGAGAGAGTCTCATGAGAATAAGAGTTCTTCCTGCAGACAGTAGAATCCTATTCCGTGGTTATAGTTGCTATCATTTATTAAGCACCTACTATGTGCCAGGCACTTTCTGTAACAACGGCATTATACTTTCAAACACTTGAGCTCCTATTACACACACACACACACACACACACACACGCACGCACGCACGCACGCACGCACGCACACACACACACACACCACTCTTTTAAGTCGCTTATATTTGCAAAGTACTGACTCGTGTGGCCTTCCAACAGCCCAGGAGCTACTTACATTAGACTGACTTCCACAGCTGGGACAAAGATTGATTAAAAGGAGAAAAGGGGGCTGGAAGGATGGCTCAGAGGTTAAGAGCAGTGACAATTCTTCCAGAGGTCCTGAGTTCAGTTCCCAGCAACTGCATGGTGGCTCACCGCAATCTGAAATGAGATCTGGTGCCCTCTTCTGGCGTGCAGGCATACATGAAGTCAGAACTCTGTATACATAATAAATAAATAAATCTTTAAAAAAAAAAAAAAAAAGGAGGAGGAGGAAAGGATCGGTTGGTTGTTTTAGAGACTTCAATCCATGGTTGCTTGGATACATTACTCTTTGGTCCAGGGTGAGGCAGAACATCATTCATAGAATCCTGTGGAGCATGGAGTAGAAGTCTTCTAGGCAGGGATACAAATTTAAGACAAGCTTTCACTCCAATAGCTCCTTTAAGAAACACCCACAGTGACTTCACTTCCTCCTACTATATCCCAACTCCTAAAGGTCCAATCACTTTAGGCTATGACCAAGCCTTCGACACATGGTGTTTGAAGCACCATGCCAGGCATGGTGATGTGTGCCTGTAAACCCTAAATTCAGGAAGCACAGTCAGACAGATTAAGAGCCTGAGGTCTGCCTAAGCCAAATAGCTCATTCCCAAGATAAGAGAAGCGAGTCACTGAAAGATGGCATTTCTTGCACAAGGCCATAGCTAACAAATTGCAGGGTTCAATTCTGGCCCCAGACAGTCTGGTTCCCCCAGCTATTACTGTTTCAAATGCTATATTCTTTGACCCTTAAAAACGTCTTACTGGTACTTGAACTTGAATTGCTTCAGTATGGATCTAAAGTGCTAATGATGCCACCTGGAGCCTTCCAATATTATATGTGTACTTTAATTTTTATAGCATTTTGGCATAGGTGCAAAAGACCAACACAGCTTTGTAGGGAGCTGCTCTGAGATACCCGAATCCAGGTGTTCTTACCTCATAGTTCAGTCACCCAGGCTGCTGGAAATTTTACAAGCTGAAATTGGGGTCAAAGTTGGCAGATTTCCCAGTTGTCACATCCTAGGCAAACGTTCATGCACCCCACCCCCACCCCATCAAAGACATGGGTGCTGACCTTGGTGCTGAAATTCCATCTCGCCTCTTTTGGCTAAGGTCCAAAGGATCCCTGAAGAGGGGCAAGCTTGGCTGACACAGAGAGAAGAAGGGAATCTTGAGGCTGCATGGATAACAGCATGCATTGTGTCAACCCATATCCATCAGTCAGTATAATATCAGTACGTATCTGAGGAATGTCTGTCCTAGCCAGAGTCACAAATGTTTTTGTTGACCTGTTTCCAACAGCTTTGACCTTCAGCATCCCTGGACTCAGAGCCAAATGGACTGAAACACAGTTTTTCTGTTCAAAGTTGGACTCTGAGGAGTCTTTACCTGACCTAGGGTCATGGTCTTGAGTCTCAAGTAGGTCAAGTTCATGTGCATTGTTCTGTAATCACACGCTGCAGCCCAAAGCTAGAGCTGCAGATTTCCAAGCACAGAATGGGCCAGGACCCTCCCTCCCTGCTTCCCTACCTCCTTCCCTCCCTCCCTACGGACATGATGACCAAAAAGCAGTGTCCTTGATCTAGAATTTGTGGAGGGCACCATCCCAGCCCCCAAAACCCCTTGATAGTATTGCAGATCCCCACACACAAGACCCTTAAGTGGATCCTAATTGAAGGGCTTGCCAAGCCCTCTGTGCATTGTGGATCTAATTAAGTTCCAACATCGTATCAAATTAAATCCTTTTATTAAACGTTTATCTTCGGATTCCAGAGTGTCACAACACTACATTGTTTTAAGTGACAGAAATGTAAACAGTCTTTACCACCAGCAAAGTACAGGCCAGAGGCAGTGGCAGGGCACCCCTTCCTAGAGACCATCCTTCTTCAGCAAAGGTAGCAGAGGCCCAGGTGGTGCTGCCCTGAGAACCTGCCTCTGTCTCTCACACACTCATGCAATGAGCAGTACAAGCAGCTCAGCTCCCTGGGCTCTTTGGATTGGCAGCATACTTCCTCGGCCGTATATTCCTTGCCTCATGAACCCCTCTTTTCTGTGCTGTCAGTCCTGATCCTGTCTGTACAAAGGCTGATTCTGGAACCAAAGCTCTCTGAATATTCCCCTTTCTCCTCACCCCACAGACAATGAAGCCTACAGAGCCAAGAATCTTCCTTTCTTATCTTAGTTCCATCCCTAGCTTGGTGCCTGGCTTGGAGAGGGTGGTCAATGTGCATTTAGCTAATTTGCAAATCAGTAATGAAAGAGAAAGCCTTGCCCTCTGGTTCTAGTCTTCACTTGCCCCAAGGATGACCAAATCCTGGGGTACTAGTTCCTACCAGAAAGATTCATAAAGATCCATTTTTATGGTACAAATGGCTGTGGATGCAAAGGAGGATCATAACACTGAAGAATTCATGAACTCCTGTGGGAGAGACAGTCTTTCTTCTACCAAGATGGTCACCCTGGAAAGCCTATGACTTACACTCTTGTCATTTTTTTCCAGATTCAGCAAGCCCACCATTCTTGACATAGAAAATATTGTTTGGGTCTTCTCAGAGATCAATTTGCATGTATAATCCCTTCTTTAACCCATACAAGGAACTGTGTGCAAATCATATTAACACCCCACTTTACAGTAAGGAAGGAAGCCTCTAAGGAGTTACATGCCTTGCCCACGGCTCCACACCCTAGTGTTTCCCCAGCACAG
Source organism: Cricetiscus sungorus (assembly GCA_030556225.1). NCBI lineage: Eukaryota > Metazoa > Chordata > Mammalia > Rodentia > Cricetidae > Cricetiscus > Cricetiscus sungorus. Next base: position 24,146,503 of record JANBXA010000031.1, read on the forward strand.
GTCCTGAGTCTATTAGAGGTTAAAATTAGTCAGCTTCTCCAAGCCCACCATTCCTCACCTGGAGAGTGGACCCATTCATAATCTGAGGTTCTAATATGACCCTCAAATCAGGTTCTATATGAACTATTGTCCCAGACCTGGGGATGGATTAAAAGGTGTTAAAGACTCTCCTAACCCAGAGAAGGAGCAGGGTGTGAAGGCCAATACTCATCCTTGATGCAGTGGTATCAGGGAAATGGCTCGTGAACTTTGAAATAACAAGACAAGGCAGGAATCCAAAAGCTGTCCCAAGGTGCCAGGGATTAATCACTAGATCAGTGATCTTGAAGGTAAAGGCAGAGATGAAAGGAGCATTGCAGCTCTGGGCTAAAAGGATCAGGGAGGGCTTCTCAGAATCAGGCTCATAGATGGCTAGAAACAGATTTCCAGCCACTAGGAAAGCCCCCTTCCATATCTCTAAGAGGTAGGCAGCCACTTTCTACTTAAACTCCTCTAGGAATAACTAGCTCACTACCTGGGGAGGCCACTCCAGAGACCCTAACACCCACATAGTGGCCTGACATCTCCTTGTCACATGGGGAGCCAACAGAGGGCAAAATAGAAGGTGCTCATTTCACTTCCTAAAGTCTGCCCCCTTGGCTCCTCACCTAGTGGTGACCCTGCCTGTGCACGCCAACTGTGGCTTCCAGCTCTGCCCTCCAGAAACAAATGTTTTGGGTAGAGAAGAGGAGAGAGCTTCCCTTTTTTGAGAAAGAAAGCAACAGGGATGGAGAGATAGAAAGCCCTGGGCCTGGCTGAAGGGCACGTGAACCCTTGAATCTTTCGAGTAGGTGGGCGTCCTTGGCTTTCGAATATTGATTGACATTATTCCTGGGAAGAACAGATGGCAAATTCCCCCAAACAGGAAACCAATAGCAGAGCTCAGCTTGATGAACCAATGAGTTGTATTGGAGTTATCAGAATGTGGGTGAGGGGTTACTTACAGGAGCATAAATGACACAAAGACAGCTGCATCCCTCTGGAAACTGGAGCACACTGCACGGCCTCCAGGCAGCTCACCGTGTTGCAGAGTTAAGTAGCTGGACTGATCGCTGCTGTTTCCAGGCAGCTCAGCTTGTCTGAAGAGTGCCTCTCAGTGGTCCTTGCTGCTTATAGAATACTTGGGGAAGGTGGTCTAATGAATCTGATCAGTTTCACGAACTTCCTGAAGTCTTTGGGCTGTCTTCTTCCTAAGCTTAAGAAACTCTCCTGTGGCATGGAATGGTTCACCTGTCTTTTGAAGAGCCTATGTCTTTATGAGTTTCCTTTCAGCATGGAATGTTTTATCTCTGAGGAAACGTCTAGAGAACAGAGAGTGTGGTCAAACACGTAACCCAGGCTTTGGCTCCTCACTGTGTAAGCTGTTTCCCCCATAAAGACCAGTGATATGAGTGGTATCTGGCCATGGCCCAGCTCTCTGATGAATATGCTGAGCAGTGAGAATGAATTAAAGGGAGTCCATAGTCAGCAGCTTCAGGTACGTTAAGCAGGGGAAGGCCACTAGCATCTTCTCTATCCATGGAGAAATCCATTCCCCATTCAAGCAACAGGGCACTATCCTGGGTCACTGCTCAGGTCAACTTAACTTGGAGATTCCCCATTGGGCCAAAATTCACACTTAATAACTCATTATAATGTCCTAAATAATACAATCTCTGCTATTCCCTCCCAGATAATACAAACACAGAGAGACAGAGACAGAGACAGAGACAGAGAGACAGTGAGACAGAGGGCGGGAGAGCGCCAGGATGGCAGCACCAGAAATCCCAGTATTCTAAGCCTGAGGCAGGCAGTCCATGAGTTTAAGGATAGCCTGGGCTACATAGTAACACTGTCTCAAAAAAATTTTTTGAGAACTAGCTTTAAGTTCTAAAAGAACAAGAGGTGTTTGAACAAGTTGGTAGAACATTTGTCCTAAGAGTTAATGTAACCTATTGCTAACTATGTAGTCTGAAGTGTTTAGCTGTCAAGCTAGATTCCTTAGAAGACCAAATCACTTGTCACTGAAGAGTTCTGAGACATAGCTTCATGTTTTAAAGGGGAAAGGCTGTAAGTATGAAAAAAAAGGAAAAGAAAGAAAGAAGAGGAAGGATGGGAAGATGACTGAGACTCCAGCTCTCCTGAGAGGTCGCAGCTGCCAAACCCACACAGCCGGCCATGATGGGTCTCAGGTTGTTGATACAAAGCAGTGTTTTCTCTGTTAACTCTCAGGACTGTGGAACTGACAGACATCTCAACAGGCCTGTTCAGAGGATTTCAGTGTCCACAGGTCCTGTGACACCTGGAGAACTCTCTAGACACCTAGCAGTGTGATGGCTAGCCTCCCCCACCCACCATGAGCTTGTTGAGGAGAGTAACTCTGTGTGTCCATCCCGCTTGCCACTGTGGAGTGTCTGCTAGGTGACAGGCTGTGTTGAGCCCTTGCAATGCAGGGTTCCAAGGCTCACAATCCCATCAGGTAGGTGTGCCTGTCTCAAACTTCAGGAGGCTGAGGCCCAAGGAGGTGCCACAGTATAGCTACAGCACAGACTGAGGCAGCAGCCCAGACTAAGCACCAAAGATCGCTGCCCTCCAGTGGCAGATGCTGAGTTGAATGGAACTGTATTTGGAGAGAAGTGGCCTAATGTCATGCCTGTGACAACTTACAGGGTGGCCTCATGGGTGTGTTTTCATCAGTCTCCTACCCTGTGTGAATTCCTTAACCTCCTCAGGAATGGGATCTGAAGTTGTCTGGGGTTCAGATGCCCATTCCCCAGGCTGACCTCCCTTCCTGCATATAGAGCCTCACCCCTGCCCATTCCCAGCATAAGCTCTGACTATCATTTCCAGAAGCCTCTTGTACAATCTCCAAGCTCCTTGCTGGAGGAGCTCCTGTTGGAGGTCATCGCCATCTTGTGCTTCCTGCCCAGGGCTGGCTACTTGGTCCACTCCCAGCCACCCCTCCTACCTCTTTCCACCATCCATGACAGCAGCTAGCACTGGGTGATAGTAAAATTGATCCAAAACAAAAAGTTCACAGGAACACGGAGACCATGTTTGATCAATCCAACAGTCAGTTGCTCAGTAAGTAGTTAATGAGCACCGACTACATACCAAGCACTGAGAAACCAACTGATTTTCTTCTGTAAAATGTATTTTAATGTGTTTAATACTAAATATTCATAAAAAAACTACTTTAACCAGTAACAAAAATAAAAAGTCAGCCTGGGAACTGGGAATAAATGTTGGCAGATTATCAGATAAAGAATTCAGATGTAACTCAATAACAAAAAAATATTGCCTAATTTTGAAATAAGCAATGGGCTTCAGCAAATATTTCTGAAAAGAGAATATACAAGCAGCCAGTAGGTCTGTGACAAGTGTTCAATTTCACTACCTACCAAAGAAATGCAAATAGAAGACAGCAGAAGGTCCCACCTCATGCTTATGAAAATGGCTATTACCAGAAGGACCAAAGGTAACAGGTGTTGGTGAGCGTGAGAAGAGTGAGCACCTCGTGCTGTGAGTGAGGACAGTAGACAGAGATAACCATCATGGAAGACTGTATGGAGGTTCCTAAAGAAAGTACATGAGCCAGCAACACCCTTCAGGGAATGCACTCAAGGAGATGAACCCATCAGCTGGTAAAGATGTCTGCAATCATGCTCCTTGCAACATCATTCAGAGTTGCCACAGCATGAAACACCATTGGGTATCCATCAGTGAGTAGTTCCTAAAGAGATCATGAAGCTGCCAGGTATGGCAACACATGCCTTTAATTCCAATACTTGGTTGAGAGGCAGAGGCAAGTGGATTTCTATGAGCTTAAGGCCAGCCTGAGTTACATACTGAGACCCTGTCTCAAAAAGGGAAAAAAGGAGATAAAGGTTGTAGAAACCTATAATCTACTCTGCAGGTAGAAACAGGAGGCCCAGGAGTTGAAGGTAAGTCTCAGCTATACAGCAAATTCAAGGCCAACCTGGGCTACATGAGACCCCATCTCAAAAGAGGAGATAGGAAGGAATACGGGAGGGAAGCCATGAGATTTTACACAATGGACAATCTTTAGCCTTTTAGAAAGAGACTCTGCTCTCTCTTTGCAATGTCACAATGCAGATGAGACTAGAGGACACTGTGCTAAGTAAAATAAGCCAGTCACAGAGGAAAAATTATTGGAATATCTCACTTATGTATAAAAATCCTTAAAAGTTAAAATACAAACAACAGGGTTGACCATATAGAACTGGAGAATAAAATAGTGACCCCTGAGGGCCACAGTGACTTATGATGCTGTTGTAGTCTGACCTCTGCTCCATGATGAGAGACACAAGACCCAGGGAAAGCATAGTGGTGCATGTTTGTAATCCCAGAGATGGAGGAGCAGAGAGAGGCAGATCGTTGAGGCTTACTGGCCAGCCAGTCTAGCCACTACACACACACACACACACACACGCACGCACGCACGCACGCACGCACGCACACATGCACTCTGAAGGCAAGCTTTCCAGGTCTAGGTAGACACCTCATGATGGTGAGAGCTTAGACACACTCTCTCATCCTACCATGACACTACAGCCCTCTCTCAAGATTACCTGGGGATCCAATATGGTAGCCAGAGCTCTATAGTCCACAAGGCCCAGAAGAAAGGGCTGAGAAGTGCCCATCCCCATCCTGAAGAACATTTCCTGAGAAAACAGGATGTTAGAAAATAGCCAGCCATGTCTGCTACAGAGAAAGATGGAGACTAAGACAATGAGGCTGAGATGCTAATTGTCAGGTCAGAAGATGAAGCAGCCCTGACACACTGAAGCAGCTGAGAACCCTTCCCCACCTCAAACAAAGACTTCTTGAGTTCCATGCCTCCCATTGCCCTGCCTGGCTTTCCAGTTTTACCATGGACCTGAGCATTCCCATAGAATTCTCATAGGAGGTCCTAGAACCAATCTCCTGTGGAAACCAAGGGGCAGCCTGCATTTCTAGAAACTATAAATTAGTTGTACATGTTTTTATCTTTAAGAAAATGCAACCATTATAGATTTTTCTGTAGTTTGATTTTATGATGAATTCAGTTAAACTTGTTAAATATTTGTGTGTGTGTGTGTGTGTGTGTGTGTGTTAGTAGTCTCTACATGGTAGGCTGTGCATGTGGGGGTCAGAGGTCAATGTAAGATGTCATCCTTGACTGTTCCCCACCTTAGTTTAGTTTTGTTTATTTTTTTTATTGAGACAAGGTCTCACTATATAGCCTTAGCTGTCCTGGGACTCACTATGTAATACAGGCTGGCCTCCAACTCACAGAGCTCTGCCTGCCTCTGCCTCCCAAAGTCAGGATTAAAGGGGTGCACCACCACACCTGATTTTCCCACCTTAGTTTTTGAGATGGGTTCCTTCACTGAGCTCAACCAGCAACTAGCAGACTCCATGGAAGTGCCTGTGTCTGCCCTACACCTGTATTTTACATGGGGCCTGGGGATCCAAACTCAGGTCCTCCCTCTTGCATACCAGGCACTTTACCAACTGAGTCCCTGATTTTTTAGTGTTTGTTTGTTTGTTTGTTACTGGTATGTGTTTCATTATGGTGTTTCCACACACACCATGAACTGGACTCATATCTACCACCCCCAGTTATCTTCTTCTGACAGCCTCCTGCCTTCGCACTGTCTCCTTCCTTTACCACCTGGCCCAGCTCTTTCATGCCTTTTCTTTCCAGTTAAATTCCACGTGTGAGATAAAATACACAATGTCTCCCATTCTGTATTCGGCTTATTTGAGTCAACCTGATGATCTCCAGGGCCATCCATTTTCCTGAAAAATACATCATTTCATTCTTTTTTTATGCCCAAATAAAACTCCATCATGCAAACGTACCACATTTTACATTTCACACCACACTTATGTCATCCTCTGATGAGCATTTAGGCTGAATCCAGAGTTTGGTTATTGTGAATTATTGTGAATGGGGCAATTATGGACACAGGAGTGTGAGTTGTGCCTGCAGCCTGGTTTATTGGTGTCATCCCATTGTTTGTGGAACTCATCGGCTTTCATGGGTGACACTTAGGACCCATTCACTTTCACTGCTGCCTAGATGCCCATCCTGCTCCTAAGCCACAAGGTGATAGACAAGGTGGTCAATTCTTAGTTTGCTTCAGTGACAAGCAGTGCTGTTAGAGACAGTCCACATGAATCTTCCTGTACCTTCACACAGGGCTTTCCCCAAGCCATATGTCTAAAGGAATTGCTGAGGGTGACATGCACACACATTTCAATTCTGTCAAATAGACTTTTAATAAGGGAAGCACAGAAACTTCTCACACCCCATGGACCTAGTATTTGACATGATACTCATTTGTTTAGAAGAATGGAAATGTGCCCTGTGCTGTCTTTCCATTTGCATGGGTATGCATACTCACTAATTTGTGGATTTTTTTCATGTGTTTGACAAACTTTTCCCAGGAGAAAACCTTTTCAATTTTTTAGATTTGTTTTTATGTTTATGTGTATAAATGTTTTGTGTGCATGTACATATGTGCACCCTGTGGATGCCTGTTGCCCTCAGAGGGAATCAGAGATTCCCTGATACATTGTGAGCCTCCGTGTAGATGCTGGTAATTAAACCCAGGTTCTCTACAAGATCAGCCAGTGCTCTTAAACACTGAGCCATCTCTCCAGCCCCAGAGACAACATTTTTCAGGAGAAAAGCTACATGTTGTGTTAAATGAACCCAACAGTAGTGAAATATACACATGAGCCTCTTAGAATCAAGGAAAGTATGGTGTCTTCAGGGTAGTCTAGAAGGCAGCCTTGCCCGTGAGATTACACAGTTGACACCAAGACAGAACAAGATCAAAGCATGTGAAGAATATCTCACAGCCTCATCCTCCAGGCCCAAGTGTGTCCACTGAGGTCCTTGCAGTGTGGGCATCGCCTGGGGACTTACCAGAAACACAGTGCTCTGGCCCCTCCCTGTCCATCTGAGATGACTCTGAGGAATTTCTAAACCCACATAATCTAAGCAACCTACAGAAGCAGAGAAGAAAATAGTCTTTCTAGCTGAGGACAATTAAAAACGTGTCACTCAAAGAAGGCATACACACAGGCATGGAGACATGTGTCTATGTCAGCACCCAGAAAACTGAGGAAGGAATTTTGTGAGTTCAAGGCTAGCCTGTGCCACATATCAACTATGTCTCAAGAAATAGGAGGAGAAAAGAGGGAAGAGGAGGACAGAAAAGATGAAAAAATAGAGGAAGAAGAAAAAGGAAGGAGGAGAAGGAAGAAGAAGAAAACACAGAAGAGGAAAGAAGGAGGAGGAGAGAGAAGAAACAAGAGTCAGGAGGTGGTGGCGCTTGTTTATAATCCCAGGGCTCTGGAGGCAGAGGCAGGCAGATCTCTGTGACCTCTCTAGGCCAGCCTGGTCTACAAAGTAAGTTCCAGGACAGCCAGAGCTGTTATACAGAGAAACCCTGCCTCAGGGGGAAAAGGAGGAGGCAGCATTTATTGGATACTTAGGAACTACCAAGAACCCTCACTTCTGTTATGCAATCAAGTCATAAGAGTTGACCCTCAGATCTACACAAGGATTAAGGCCCCTTCCTTACACAAAAGAGACTGAGGCAGAGAGTGGCCACACAACCTTCAAATTCACACAGCTGATCCCTGGCAGAGCCAGGCATAGAAGCCAGATCAGTCTGACCCCATGGCTCCAACATCTTCAGTGTTGTTCCCTGCTGCAGTCAGTGCTGAGGGCTGCAGCATATGGGACATGCAGAGCATATGGAAAGAGCAAACACCAGGAAACAGGAAAGCAAAGCAGGCCAGTGGCCCTACCCAGACACTGCCCAACACCTGGCTCATAGCATTCACAAGTACTCACTGGATGAAGAAGTGAATGAATGAATGAATGAATGAATGAATGAACAGCCAAATGAACAAGCTCACACACCACCACATGAGATATCACTACAAAGTATCTCATACTAGCTGGTACCCAGGTATGATGAGGGCTGAAGAAGTACCAGTCATGCATGCCCCCCCCCATCTCCAGAGGTCTCCCGAAGTCCCACTGACAGGGACGTCCCTGCCAGGAAAAAAAAAAAAAAAGCCAGGAGCAGAGGTTTGAAAGCAGAAAGCCAACAGTTCCCACCAAACCCTGCATTTACTCCACTTTAAAAATTACTTGGCCAGCCTTCCTCTGGTTCCCTCTGTGCTCCCTGCCCCTCCCTGTTGTGCTTTTTTAGCCACTTGTGCATATGTGAAAATAAACCCGCACCCGCCGCCCTAATGACTGGCTTCACCAGCAGTCTATTGTGCCTCCAGAAACAAGGCAGCGGTTGGTGTTTTCATGGAGCTGCTGAAACTGGCATTTAAGCCACTTAGTACCTGCAAGCCTGAATTCCAGGGTGCCCGTGAAGTTTCTGAGGGCAGAATCTTGGCAGCCCCAGCACCCTGCCTCCTCCACTTGGCCTGAAGCCATGGGGGTTTAAGGTTGGGGAGGTTTCCCCCTTACTGGAGTAACCCTTCAAAGCTGTGGGTAGGAGGCCCTCCCAACACCTAAGGGCAAAGCTGTACGGTGAAGGTGAGACATCTCCCTGGTTCACACGGGCCTGGGTGGGAACGGGCCCCTGCCCCTTGTCCAGCCATCTCCTGCCCTCATTGCACTGTTTGTCCTGGAAGGTAACCCACCCTTTAACAGCTTCCCCCCACCCCACTCATCCTGTGTTTGCAAATGATGGTTTAACTGCAGGTTCTGGGCTAAGGGTAACTGGGAGAGGGACAAGATGGTAGGTAGCATTTGGAGATTCATAGTGTAAACTCATCCATCATAGGGGTATTAAGCTCATGAGAGCTAAGGAGAGATACTGACTACCAAGTGCCCCCCCCTTTGACCTGGGCAAGTGGACTCTGTCCTTCGAGCCCCACACTCCCCCTCCCCTCCCCTCCCTCTCCCCTCCCCCACAGTGTTCCAGCACTGGTTGGTCTTCCCCCACAAGCTTTCTGTCTCACACCATAGACTTGAAGTCTCTAAGAATCAAACTACACTTTTTTCCCTGCATCCTCAGCAAGTTACTGATGGTGCTACATAAATGTTCGCTCCCATCAGGCCTTGCAATCCCCTCTAACACAGTACGTGAGGCACGGCCTCTACACGCTCTGTATTCTCCACCCCTCCCCACTGTACTGGGAGCCCACAGAGGCCAGAGACCAAGTAAAGTCTACCTCAGCCGTGCCAGCCCTAAGTCTCCACCATGACTGCCCCAGGATGGAGCCGGCTTGAAGGAAGGAATGTCCGAGGCAGAGCAAGAGGACGGGAACTGAGGCCACTGACCACCAAACAGGAGGAGATGTGGTGGACTGGAGGCCAGCCCCAGGAGAGCCAGGTCACACCACTTCCTGTCATGATGTGTCCATGTGGATTTCCTGTGTGAGTGTCATCCATGTAGATGGAGTGCTTCTGGTACCCCCCCTCCCCAGTGAACAGGTACTGGGAAAGACCCCCCACCCCACCCCACCCCAGTGAACAGGTACTGGGAAAGACCCCCCACCCACCCCCAGTGAACAGGTACTGGGAAAGACCCCCCACCCCACCCCACCCCACCCCAGTGAACAGGTACTGGGAAAGACCCCCCACCCCACCCCACCCCAGTGAACAGGTACTGGGAAAGACCCCCCACCCCACCCCAGTGAACAGGTACTGGGAAAGACCCCCCACCCCACCCCAGTGAACAGGTACTGGGAAAGCCCCCACCTCCCCCCTCCCCAGTGAACAGGTACTGGGAAAGACCCCCCACCCCACCCCCCAAGTGAACAGGTACTGGGAAAGAAGTCAGGAGTCCTGGCGACCCCTGCTCTGTCCCGTGACTCTCACAGCCTCATCATTTGGCCTCAGAACCTGCGGGACTGAGCTCACCATGATCTGTGCCTCCCTGAGCCTGGTCACTCCTGGATTGTTTGTGTGTGCTTTCATTCCCTAAGCTGACCCAGCCCCAACTCGGCAGCCTTCACAGGCCTGGCCCTGGTACCCTCTGGAATGCATGTCCCAGTGTAGGTGGAACTCCCCAGATTGCCATCACTGTCCCCTTTGTGTCCCTAAGGCTACAGCTCCCCTCACTGATGTTAACTGTCTGCAGGCCATGCCCCATCCTCTTCCCTGACGCCCAGCCTCACTCTACTCCCCATCCTTCTCTAGCTCCCTTCACTCCCTCACTCTCTGAAGAATACAGCTCTAACCTGCTATCTCCTCCCCCTGGCATCTGGCACTTGTTCTACGAGATTCCAAACCCATGGGACAGTCCCCCCAGGCACTGGCCCTGGTCACCTCACCTCCAGGAACCTAAGCCTGGTCTGTAAGGGTGTTTGCTTTCCTTGTGGCTGGATGTTGAAACCCTGCTGCACTTCTGTGCTCATCTTCCCAGTGACTGAAGGGAGTGGACGGGTAGAGGGACCTCCAGCATAGGACAGGCAAAGAGCAGGGAGGGCTGGATGACACCATCTTCCCCCCTTCCTCCCAAACGCTGTATCCCATTCACAAGCCCTCAGTTCTGCAGGCTCTGAAGCCCCTCCAGTCCCTTGTGGGCCCAATATGCAGTGGGCATGGTGGGCCACGCCCGGCTGTACTCCCCACCGCCGTTGAGAATGCTTCTTCTGAACTCCCCTCCCCTCGCACCCTTGCTGCCCTCGGCTCTAGTGCCATCACCCAGTCCAAGGTCTGGCCTCCTGGCGCTGTGGTTCCTGGGGCCAGTTTCAGGGAACCATAGATAAGGAAGGAAACCACACTGACTGTGGCCAGGCACTCTTCTTCCAACCAGGAGGCCAGGAAGCATCTGCCGAGGCTTCTCGTATCAAAGCGTGGCCAGACAGGGCCATCATTTAGTCCGCAGCAGCCTCATCAACCAAAGATCACACCAATAATTTCTAAAAACCAACCGATTATTTGGGGCCCATTAGCATAATTTGATGTATCATCTGTGCGTCGACTTTTCACTGGGTAGGCAGTTTCCTAACACACGCTTGGCATGTGGGGAAACTAAAAAGGATGCAATTGTCTTGTCTCAAGGATTCCTTTATACAGTCTTTTCTGTTGCAACGAACTTTCAGTGGCGCCCCTCTGCGCCTTGAGACACCTTGATCTTGGCATTGCTAGTCACCCCAACTCTCTACACTCTCACTCTCTGACTACCATGTCTCCCCCTTTAGATCCTTCCCCTGAGCTTCAACAAGCAGTTTACCCAGTGCCCATCTACCCAAGGCTTCCTAGCTCCTAATGAAATTGCATGCATCTGCACACATGCTGAGAGAGAGATGGGGGGTGGGTTCTCAGCATCTAGCTTGCCCCTGGGCTGAGTACCTTTGGAGCTCAGCTACATCTACACACACACACACACACACACACACACACACGCACGCACGCACGCACGCACGCACGCACGCACGCACACAGCACAGCACAGAATAGTCAGCCAGGGGCAAACACTGTAACACAATGCAGGAGGAAGAGAAGGGAGTTAGAAGGGTTCAGTGAGGGCTCAGGAAACAAGACAAGCAAGTGCAAAGGTCCTGGAGTAGGAAGGAACACAGTAGGTGAAAAGACAGAGATGTACCAAGAGGGAGAAGGTAGGTGGGAAGTGGGGTCAGAGATAGGGCAGACCCTAGCATGTTAAAGATGCACAATTTTCCTGTGAGTCTGAGATGGTGCACATATTGCAAAGGCATGATGCCATTTGCATTTTCAAAGTTTTGGAAGGGGAAGGCACAGAATGTAGACGAAGGGTGACTATGGTGTCATACAAGTGCTTTCCTGGTGGGCTGAGTTTGTAGAGATGGGGCGAAGGGTATGGAGGCATCAGCAGAGGCAGTGAGAAGTGCTTCAGAAGGGCTGGGGTTTATCACTGAATAGGAGAGAGCAGCTAAGCAACTGCTGCAAGGGTCTTCCTGGTAGAGAAGGGGAAGAAGGTATGAGCCTGGATTAAACTTAACAGGGTGGCATAGGCCTCTTGTTAGCACCCTCAAATGCAGGAGGGTGGAGGGCAGACAACACACCAAAGCTGAAGAAATAGCAAAATCCCTAGAAGATTATGGATCTATTTTGACATTACAAAGCATGCACATGTGTGAGTGTACATGCATTTTTGCATGTGTGCACACATGTCTGTGGGTATATTGTGTACATATGCATATGTGTATTGTGTATGTATGTGTGCAAGTGTCTGTGTATGTGCTTGTGTATGTGTGTGCATGTGTCTATGTGTATCTATGTATGTATGCATATACATGTGCATATGTATACATGGGTGTGCATACATGTGTTCATGTATTGTGCATGAGTCTGTGTGCATATGTGTGCATGTGTGTATACATGTGTATGTGTGTGCGTGTCTGTGTGTGTGTGTAATCTTCAGACTCTCTAAGCAAACAATTTGCTAAGTTGAATGTGGTGGCTCAAGCTTGATATCTCAGCATTAGAAAGATAGAGGCAGGAGGATTGCCATGAGCTAAAAGCCAACCTTAACTAAATAGTAATTTCCAAGCCAGCCTGAGCTACACAGCCTGAAACCTTGTCTTAAACATAAATGAATAAATAATAGAACATAAATTTAAAGTTTTAAATTTCTGAGTTACTGGGGACTGTATTTATTGGGTGATTCTAGCAATTATCACAGAAAGACAGTAGCTGATGGTAGCCCAGATCATTGCTCCCACATAAGTCACCAACCTAAATACTCCATCGGCTGTTCAGGACACATGTGTGTGTGCTCAGACAGAAACTGAGTGATGTGAAGAAAGCTGAGCTGGACCTCCTTCCTACAGGGACTGCTACCAGCCTTGTCTCCACTGCTGCTGAGAAATGCACAAAGCAGACCAGAGGCAAAGCTGACTCTGGTGATGGCAAACTGAATCCCACCTGTCAGTCTGTCTGGAGGCTCCTCCCTCTCGAGTCCTTCACTCTCTGGGTGAACACTCTGACAGTCTACTGGGGCCCTGTGCTGGCACTTGCCTGGGACCAGTTCTCACCAAGCAAAAGTCTAGAGACAAAGGCCAAAGTCTGAGTCCTTGTTGCACTCTGCTCCAGCCTGCTGTTTTAGTACTGAGGAGCTTGAGCTTCAGTTTCCCTGTCTGTGAAATGGGATAACAACACTGCTCACATGGGCTTCTTGTCGCTATGGTGGGCTGTGGTTCACAAACTAAAAACTAGCATGGTGGCTCAGGCCTGTGGCCCAGAATTTGGAAGGCTAAGCCAGGAGGATCGTGATGACTGTAGAGCTAGTCTAACCTACACAGAGAAACCTGGAGTCCAAAAGGAATATGATAGAGTGTGGTTGGAAGTTTTCTGTCCCTTCTGTCAGTTCCCTCGGACACTTATGAAATAGCACTCTGAGGCTTAATATCAATTATAATTGTTTGCTCAATGGCTCAGACATATTACTGATGAGGTCTGTCGTATAAATTCACCTATTTGTATTACTCTGCTTACTGCCATGAGGCTGTGTCTTACAAGTAATACTCCAGCATGTTACTTCTTCAGTGGCTACATGGTGTCTTCCTGACTCCACCTTCTTTCTCTCCATAATTGTTTGGATTTCCCACCTAGCTATATTTTGCCTGGCCATTGGTCAAAACAGCTTTATTCTTCAACCAGTGAAAACAACACATATTTGCAGCATACAGATGGACATCCCATATCAGGCCAGCCCCCCAAGCTCAGAATGGCTGGGGCTGTGGGGTTGAGAAGGGGAATATCCTGCCAATGCAGATGGGATCCATCTCATGGCCTCTTCTAAGGACTTGTCTGTCATCGCATCAGCCTAGAGTGGGCCTTCTTGGGAAAGAATCTGCACCTTGCAAAGAACTGAGTGACTCTGCCAAGCAGCAGCACCTCATCATCCTGCTGGACTGCTGAGCCTATCTCCCACCCCCCTCAGCACAGCCCTCCACCCAGAATCAAACCCAGGCTCTAGCTAATCCTCAGAAGGCAGTGAGGACAGGGGACAGGAGGTCGGGACAGCAGGTGGGGTTTGATGTCTGAGCCTCAGCTCTGTGCTCAGGCTCACAGAGTGTGCTTGGATTGATTAGGCAAATGTGCCAGCCACTGACCCTTGGGAGAGCGTATGTCCAGAAAGGGCAGGCGGGTCCTGAGCCATGCAAACTACATACTCACTGGCTCCTTCTGCATTATCTTGCAGGGAACTTCAAAGGTCTGTGTAAGCAAATCGACCACTTTCCAGAGGATGCAGACTATGAAGCGGACACTGCAGAGTACTTCCTCCGTGAGTGCCATGGCGTTTTAACCCTCCTAGCCCAAGGGTCCCTCAAATTGTTCCTTCTGAGACTCAAAGGCCAGGCATATTCGGAACCCTGGTTACAGCAGAGGGTAGGAAATTGCTGTCCCTCTTTACTGGCCAACTCATCTCCCAGACCCTGAAGCCTCACCTCCAGGAAGCCACCCTGTTTACCATGCTGGGAGGGGAGATGGCGTCCTTGTCTGCTGGGTAACATTCCCCAGTTCTGCAGAGAAGGAACAGCCTCTTCCAATACTGAACATGGTACAGAACAGGAATCCAGGAAACGTTTCTCAGATAATTACAAAACCAGCAGGCAGTGACAGTGCACTTGTACTAGAGAGACAAAGAAAGAGAATTTTTTCCTTCCCCCCGCAAGTCAAATTAAAGTTAAACTGTGGTGTAACTGCTGTGATCTTAAATCCCCCTGACACATATTATCAAGAGAAAGCATTTTTGAAGCCCTAAGGAAATTTCTCAAGCATCCCCAGAAACCAATACAGACCTTGTTAGTTATCAAAAGGGATTTCCCAGAGAGGAGCTGAGGGTCCTTGAGGTCTGGGACAGCCACGCTAAAGGCTCTTGGGCTGCTCGATGAAGGGTTTGCTCACAGAGTCCCAGCAGCATCCTGGCTTCTGCCTCTGCTCCCAGGTGCCTCCACTCTTCCCCTCCCTGATAGCATCCCAGTTAACATCACCCAGGATCCTGTTGATAAAAAAAAGAATGTAAGAGGCACTTTAGTATATGAACTGCCCATCTCTTTAAATAATTACTACTTGGGTCAGCCTGAGATCCAGTTTCCCTGAAAAGCCTTTGGAAAGTGGCACTGGTGAGGTAGCCAGAAAGGGACAGGAGAGGAGCAGGACACAACTTATAGATTATCTATTTACTTACTTACTTATTGGTTTTTCAAGACATGGTTTCTCTGTGTAGCCCTGTAGACCAGGTTGGCCTTGAATACAATAGTTACACAATAAATGCCTCTTGTGAAATACAGGATTCCTTGGGGGCATCCTCTGCCGTGCTGTGTCTGTTTCCTTAGGGTGAATGAGAGGAGTGTCTTGGGGTATTGGTTCATCTTGTCCCTGCCCTGGCATTTGTGTCAGCAACATGGGTCCCAAGGTCTGACTTGAGTTCACTGAGCAATGCCGGGGTTCTAGGGTGTGTACAAATGAGCAAACATCTGCAAAGGATGAGACAGGAAATGTTTCCAGCTGTTCAAGTCACAGTGGCTCCATCCTAATCACAGACACTAGAAGCCGTTAAGTAAATGTGCCAACCCCTCCCCTTTTTATGATTTTTCTAGACTGGCTTTCTCTGTGTAGTCCTGGTTGTCCTAGAATTCCATCTGTAGACCAGACTGGCCTCAAACTCATAGATCCACCTGCCTCTGCCTTCTAATTGCTTGGATCAAAGGCGCATGCCACCACCACCCTTTTTCTAAAAGACAGGGTCTCAGGTAGCCCAGGCTGACTTTAAACTTACCATAGAGCCAAGGATGACCTTAAACCTCCAATTTCCTTTCCTCCACCTCCCCAGTGCTGGGATTACAGGCATGAGCCTGGTTTTTATTAGATGTCACTTGTTAAGGATGATTTCTCTAGAAGGATCCTTGCCTTCATACATCCTTTCTGATTATAAAGCCTCTCTTGGGCCCCTCTCACCCCACACTACAATTTTGCCGGTTCACACACAGCATCCTGTCAAGACAGGTGTTTCTTAGCCTGCACCCCATCTAGCACAGCACCTGACAAGGAGACAGGATCTGATGACACATTCCTCTGTCAGACCAAGGAAGTGGCTGGATGGGCAAATGGGTGTGGAGTAATTCATGATGAAACAGCACCAGGGGTAGAGCAAGCAGCAGGGCCTTCCAGAAGAATTGCTGAGAGCCAGCTAGGTGTGCGGCCTGAGTCAGCCCAGGTTAGCTCACTTGAGAGGCTGAAGAGGGGCAAAATTAGCCCTGAGAGGTAGCTATCGAAGGAAAGACTTGGTACCTAAAGTTCCTGCCTCGTACAGAAGCAGAAGGCAGCCTGGAGTGTTGAGGGAGGCAGCCCCCACCCTGTCCTGCTCCCCACAGAGGTGCTCCCAACATGTTTCCTGAAGATGTTACCAGGGTGTAAACTTCTATTCTAAAAGGCTCATTCATGCTGGGTGGTGGTGGCAGACGCTTTTAATCCCAGCACTCAGGACGCAGAGGCAAGCGATCTCTGTGAGTTTGAAGCCAGCCTGGTTACAGATTGAGTTCCAAACCAGCCTCCAAAGCTATAGAGAAACTCAAAAAAAAAAAAAAAAACCCCCAAAAAAGTTCATTCATTCATTCACTGTGACATGTTTACTAATCGTTCACTGTGTGCTAGGCTGTGGGTCAGTCCTCAAGATCTCGGGGTGAACCAACGAGCTGAGGACTTTGGAAAGGTCCTAATGGAGGCAAGAGCCCATATCCCTGCCTGAGATGGCCTCAGAGAATGGTGTGATGGGGAAAAGCAGGGGAGGGGTGTCACCTAGCAAAGGGACTAAGAGATCCTTTTTAAATGAGGAAAGGGGAAACAGTGACGCGGTTTCTTGGGGAAGAGACAACCTAGTGAAGGGAATCACCAAGCAAAGACTTTGAAGCAAAAACAGTGCCCCATCTTCAGGCAACACAAACAAGGCCAGCCTAGCTGGAGTCCAGGCTGCAGCCTAAGATAGCAGAGACACTCTGCCTAGTGGGTCTGAGGAAAGGGTCTGAAAAGCTGGCCGTTAGGAGCAGGGGACTAACGGGAGAAATGGAGGCAGTTCCAGCTTTGAGTAGCAAACACGGTACAAACCAGAGAAAGATGAAGCTGACCAAGTCAAGGCGGCCAGAGACCAGGATGAGCTGAAGGCCAGACAGCAGGTAGAAGGCTGGATACCTGGTAGAAGGCTCATCATTGAACTCAGTAGAGAACTCTGGGCAGGACAGAGTGGAGGGCGGGACAGGAAGCTATCCAGGACAGTGGGAAGGTTTCAAGGCAGCTCTGGACTTGAGGAGACAGTGCCCATACAGAGTGGGCTCCGGAAATGTAGTGAGTCCTCCAGTGGTTACAAGATCACAACCAGCCTGTGGGTCTTACTGTTCCTGTTGCTATGGTGCAGGAGTACCCCAGGGGAAGGGGTTTATTCTGGCTCACTATTGAAAGGCACAGTCCACTGTGGCAGCAAAGTCAAGCTGGCAGGAGCTTGAAGCTGCTGGTCCCATCACGTCCATAGCCAGAAATCAGAGAGCAATGAACACACGCTGCCACTCAGCTCCCTGTCTCCACTTACACAGCCCAGGGCCATAGTAGGATGGTACCACCCTCAGTGGACAGGTCTCCACACCACAGTGTAATCAAGATGGCCCAGTCAGGCACACCCGGAGTCTCATCTCCATCAAGCCGACAACACTGACCATGACACCATCCAACTCTGCTCCACTCAGGGTAGGATCAGACCAGTGCCAAGCCTGGCTCCCCACACCCACCCAGCCCAGGACCGGCCAAAGCAAGCTCTGAAGATATGCAAGTGTAAGCTGAGTAAAGCACGGGCCTAACCAGACAAGCCCTAGGTCACACTTGCCTGCCAATGGTGCTTACCTGAGCTCATGAGTGCTCAAGAGGGGCGAGAGCGAAGCTGACCAAGGCCTGGTCTGGCGCCCAGTTTGAGTATCAGCTAAGCCCTGACCTACATGGGACCGTCCCCTCTCTGACCAAAGCCACTTGGCTGTAAAAATTAGGATATTGCCTACTGCATAACATCATAGTGAGAGGCAGGGGCTGCATTGAAACAGCCATTCCTCCATCCCCACCCCAGATCTCCCCTTTTGTTTCCAACTTCAGGTTTGAAATATAAGTTGAATGAAGATTATACCCATTTTTCTTAAAGAAATAAAAAAAAAACTCAATAAAGAGCCAAGAGTGGTGGTTCAAGCCTGTAATCCCCACCCTCAGGAGGTGAGCAGAGAGAATCTGGCCCCACCCTCTCCCTCAAAAAAAGCTATGAGCTTCTCTTCCATCCACATGTTCAGTGAGCACACCTTCACAGAGCCGCACTGTGTCCCAGGCACTGTGCTAAGTGCTGGGATGCAGGAGAGAATGCTGCAGTGCTAACTCTGGTCCTGATGGAAGGAGACACTTGAAGAGAAAAGCAAGCATAAAGCTCCTGAGGTGTGTGAGAACTACAGTGCATGCAGCCAGAGCGAGAG